>CAEFZP010005756.1:0-28952 GCA_903064625.1 Mallotus villosus
CGAGCATACCTCACTACACAAGGAACCAAAATAGTTACTAGGAAGCCTTTTTCTGCATGAATTATCTAACATTTCCATCCCGTCTAGTTGGATGAAATCAAGGTAAACACATTAGATTGGTTTCATGGAGTGCAATGCTTGGGGTCTTGGTAATAAAAGCCACATTTCTTAGCACAGGTCGCTGCTTTCATGCGTTTCAATCTAATATTCATGATGACGTGCACTGGGACCTTGCCCCCAGAATCTGCATGTTTGTTGAAAGTTAATCAACACATGACTTCTGAAATGTCATTCCACTCCATGGCTGTAGTCAGTAAGACATCTGCTACAGTATTCATTTGCAAATCATAATAAACGTCTGGAAAGCTGTTTCTGACCTCACTGTTCTCTTTTTGTTCTCTGCTGTCTACTTCTAAATGTTTCCTGTTTATTCAGATTTTGTGTAAAATAGGAGTATGAATCGGCATTGTGAACAGTATGCCTTTTGTACAGTCCTGAAGACTTTTCACAACACTGTTTCCACCCACAAGCAGCCAAGAGTCTCCACATTATTTGCATTATTGGTCTTTTTTGTGATCTGGGTAACATATTCAGAGCAGAGTTTCTGCACAAACCAGACCTGAGGCCTGTTCCATAAAGAGAGTTTACCGAATAAGCCAAACTTATGTCAGTTAGTCTGACTCATTTCTAATTCATTCGGTTCCATAAAGCTAGCTCAACGTAGTTTGAACTCTGTTACTATGGTAACTTATGCTTTCAAAACTAGCCTGGTCCGGGGCATGCTAACTGGCTTAGACCGTGTTCTTGCTTAACCATGCTACATGCTACACAACTTCATGCCGAAGGCAAAGCACACCCAATGACTTATTTGAATGTGTTAATTCAGGATGTATTGGCATGACATCAGTATAATAGTACTAAAGCACAAGTGATGAGTGTATGTGTATGAGCAAGTGTTTCAGTAGTTTGGCACTAGACGGCCTCTCATAGAGAGGAGAGGGAGGGATCTGCCCCCCTATCCCTCCATCTTTCTATCCTCCTCATGTTCCCTCCACATTCCATTTCATCCCCCCTTTTCATTCTCTCTCTATCCCACCCTTCTCTCCTCCTTCCTCCACTCCTCCTCTCTTTCCCTTTTCTCCCCTCATCCTTCTCTCTCTCTCACAACTATCCATCCAGAGTGTGGAAGAGAGGGGTGGGAGAGGAGAGAGGAGAGTGGGGAGGAGGTGAGGAGAGAGATGAGATGGGGGGAGGGGAGAAGAAGGAGGAGAGGGGATGTGAGGGGAAAGGGGGGAGGAGGGAGGGTGAAGGGAGGGGACATAGCACACACAGACGTACACACAGTATTGATGTGGGTAATTGTGTTAAATGACTGCTTCTAAAAGTAGTGTTTACAGTGTTTGTGTTTGTCCATTTGTGACAGTGTCCAAGTCACTTATCAGAATCAGAATCAGAAAGGGATTTATTGGCCATGAAAGTTTGCACAGTCAAGGAATTTGCTTTGGCAGGAAGGTGCATACAATAAACATATAGTATCCTTAAATTTAAATATGTGGACTGTCTATACTAAATATCTATACTATATAACTATACTATCTATACTAAAGTGGAATTATATTTAAAATAAAATATACAATAAAATATAAGTTGCCTAATTTACAATATAAAAATACAAAAAATACAAATATGACAAAAAATACAAATGTACAAGATGCAGTAATGTAGTGCAGAATATTAGAGTCATTAAAGTAAAGTCAATAAGTCAGTGTGAACCCTTGGCCTTGTTGAAGAGGCCAACAGCAGAAGGGAAGAAACTGTTTTTGATCTAATCATGTATAAATGTGATTGAATGCTGGTTGAATGAATGTTGGTGGTGGTCGGAGGGGCCGTATGGCGCTGATTGGCAGCCTCGCTTCCGTCAGTCTGCCCCAGGGCAGCTGTGGCTACAATTGTAGCTTACCACCACCGGTGTGTCTGTGTCTGAATGAACACTGGACTCTGTAAAGCGACTTTGAGTGCCTTGAAAAGCGCTATATAAATAAAATGTATTAATTAATTAATTATTAACAGCAGAAGGGAAGAAACTGTTTTTGTGTCGAGAGGTGTTGGTCCTGATGGACCGCAGCCTTCTGCCGGAGGGGAGTGACTGAAACAGGGAGTGTCCAGGGTGGGAGGAGTCGGCCACAATCTTCCTCGCTCGCCTGAGGGTCCTCGAGGTGTTTAGGTCCTCGAGGGTAGGCAGATTGCAGCCAATCACCTTCTCCGCAGTGCGGATGATACGCTGCAGTCTGCTCTTGTCCTTGGCAGTGGCAGCAGCGTACCAGATGGTGATGGAGGAGGTGAGGATGGACTCAATGATGGCTGTGTAGAAGTGCACCATCATTGTCTTTGGCAGGTTGAATTTCTTCAGCTGCCGCAGGAAGTACATCCTCTGTTGTGCTTTCTTTGTGAGGGAGCTGATGTTCAGTTCCCACTTGAGGTCCTGGGAGAGGATAGTGCCCAGGAAGCGGAAGGACTCCACAGTGTTGACTGGGGAGTCACCCAGGGTGATGGGGGTGAGTGGGGCTGTATTCTTCCTGAAGTCCACAACCATCTCCACTGTCTTAAGAGCATTGAGCTCTAGGTTGTTCTGGCTGCACCAGGTCACCAGGTTGTCCGCTTCCCACCTATAATCAGACTCGTCTCCACCAGAGATGAGCCCAATAAGGGTGGTGTCGTCCGCAAACTTCAGGAGTTTGACGGATGGATGACTGGAGGTGCAACTGTTCGTGTACAGGGAGAAGAGCAGAGGAGAAAGGACGCAGCCCTGAGGAGATCCGGTGCTGATGGACCGGGAGTCAGAGACTTGTGTTCCCAGCTTAACGCACTGCTTCCTGTCAGACAGGAAGTCTGTGATCCACCAGCAGGTGGAATCAGGCACGTTCAGCTGGGAGAGCTTGTCCTGAAGCAGGGCGGGGATGATGGTGTTGAAGGCAGAGCTGAAGTCCACAAACAGGATCCTGGCGTAGGATGCTGGGGAGTCCAGGTGCTGTAGGGTGAAGTGGAGGGCCATGTTAACTGCATCGTCCACAGACCTGTTGGCTCTGTAGGCAAACTGCATGGGGTCCAGAAGGGGGTCTGTGATTGATTTGAGGTGTGCCAGCACTAGGCGCTCAAAAGACTTCATTACCACAGAGGTCAGGGCGACAGGTCTGTAGTCATTATGTCCAGTTGGCCTGGGCTTTTTGGGCACAGGGATGATGGTGGAGGCCTTGAGACAGGCTGGCACATGGCATGTCTCCAGGGAGGTGTTAAAGATGTAGGTGAACACCGGAGACAGCTGGTCAGCACAGTTCTTAAGGGTGGCAGGGGAGACAGCGTCCGGCCCAGCTGCTTTGCGTGGGTTCTGCCTCTTGAAAAGTCTGTTTACTTCACCTTCCTGAATGGAGAGTGACGTCACAGAGTTGGCGGGAAGGGGGGGGGAGGGAAGGGATAGTTCAGGGGATTCCAATATTCTTTCAAAGCGACAGTAGAACTCGTTCAGGTCGTTGGCCAGGCGTGAGTCGTTAGTGGAGTGGGGGGCTCTGGGCTTGTAGTTGGTGATCTGCCTGAGCCCTCTCCAGACAGAAGCAGAGTCGTTAGCAGAGAACTGACGCTTCAGCCTCTCTGAGTACAGTCGTTTAGCCTCCCTCACAGCCTTGCTAAACCTGTTCTTCGACTCCTTGAATCTGTCCTTGTCCCCACTCCTAAAAGCGTCCTCTCTGTCCAGCCTCAGTCTTCTGAGTTTGGCTGTGAACCACGGTTTGTCGTTGTTGTAGCTCACCCTGGTGCGTGTTGGTATACAGCAGTCCTCACAGAAGCTGATGTATGACGTCACAGCCTCTGTGAGCTCATCCAAACTATTGGAGGCAGTCATTAACATATCCCAGTCAGTGCAGTCCAAGCACGCCCGCAGATCCTCCATAGCCTCACTGGTCCACTGTTTCGATGTCCTCACAACAGGCTTACAGCGCTTTAGCTTCTGCCTGTATGCAGGAATCAGGTGGACCATGACGTGGTCTGAGTGACCCAGTGCTGCACGGGGGACCGCATGGTATGCTTTACTGATTGTAGAGTAGCAGTGATCCAAAGTGTTCCCTTCTCTGGTAGGACATTTGATGAATTGTCTGTACTTGGGGAGTTCTTGAGTGAGATTGCCTTTGTTAAAGTCGCCTAGCACAATAACCAAGGAATCCGGATTTTCATGCTCCACACACAATATCTGGCTAGCGAGCACACGTTGAGCCTCATTGGCGCTAGCCTGAGGCGGCATGTAAACGCCGACCAGTATGAATGAAGCAAACTCACGTGGCGAGTAAAAAGGTTTACAGTTTATAAAAAATGATTCCAGATCAGGAGAACAGTGCTGCAGGATCACTGTCACATCTTCACACCAGCCACTGTTAATAAAAAAACAGATACCACCGCCTTTCGTTTTGCCAGAGAGCAGGGAGTCACGATCCGCTCTCAGCAGTTTGAAACCTGCTAGCTGTAGCGCAGAGTCCGGGATCAGTTCACTCAGCCATGTCTCCGTGAAGCACAAAACGGAAGATGAATGAAAGTCTCTGTTTTTCCACCCCAGTAGCTGAAGTTCGTCCAGTTTGTTGCTCAGCGAACGCACGTTGGAGAGAAATATCCCCGGTAACGCTGTGCGTGTTCCGCGCCTGCGGAGTCGCACCAGGGCTCCGGCACGCTTACCTCTCCTACGATGCTTCGCTGCTAGCACAAAGCCGAGGGTGGCCTTGACTATAATTCCCACTAATTCTGCCGCTGGAAGCAGAAAAGTGGGAAATAAATCCGACCCTGAGCAAAAGGACCCTGAGCTTCCGAGGAAAGGTTTCGAGCGTTTCAAAGGCCCCGACTCCAATGTTTCAATTGTCTCTGTGTTTCGAAAAGCCTCGATTTGCCCATCACTACCTAGCCCTACTCCACAGACATCTAGGATAAGGACCAGGGTTACAAACACAGTGGGTCAACGAATACGAAATAAACAACTAACAGAGCGGTTTTCTGATGGTTCTCCACCACAGCTTTTACCAACCTCTCCTCTCCCCCCCCTTCAACACAAACACAAACTGACACACATACACATGATGATCTCTCCTGATAACCGGCTAACGAGGAGCCTTGATGGACACGCCCACGTCATCAGCCGGCAACGCACCACACCTGAGAGGTATCAGATAGCAGTGTTGGGAAAGTTCACTTTCAACATGAACTACTTCAGTTCATAGTTCACAAATTTTAAAATGAACTAGTTTAGTTCATAATTGTGAACTAAGTTCACAGCTCCAAAAAATGAACTAGTTCAGTTCTTTTTT
The DNA here is from genome assembly GCA_903064625.1 of Mallotus villosus. Classification (NCBI taxonomy): domain Eukaryota; kingdom Metazoa; phylum Chordata; class Actinopteri; order Osmeriformes; family Salangidae; genus Mallotus; species Mallotus villosus. The sequence continues at coordinate 5,340 of CAEFZP010005756.1, forward strand.
TCAATATGTTGCGAGCTATACTTTTTCCAAATTATTTCCACAGCCCATATAGAACCACAGACAGCAATTATTTTTATTAGATTTAACGCTGAAACTATGTCAGATTTCATCCTAATATCCAATTTTTAATCCTTATCCAACCAGGATTACATTCGCATTGAAGATTCACACCAGAATGAACGCGTTCACACGTATCGTTCATCAGGCAGTATTTAGTAGGCCTACGTTCAGTTCACGTTCACCAAAATGATGGACGAGTTCATGAACTTCCGTTCAATGAACGCGTTCAGATAGGTCTCTCTCTAGGAGACAGAGACCGTAACACGTCCTTTTCTCTTCTCAAGTTGACCAATTTGACCCTCACATTGACCTTCAAAAGTAAAAAACATTTTTTACATTATAAAAAACTTTTCTCAAAACTGATTAGTTTAACTGTTTTTCATGATACTTGTTTTAATGTTTTTAAACAGTGTATACTGTTTTGTATCAATAAATTATCTAGTGTTACAGTTTACAACGAACTAACTAAAATGATTCACAATTAAGATGTATTTAAATTTGTGTGCATGTGTATGATATATTGTACCTTACTGTCTGAAAGTCTTGCTTAATCAATAACTTTGAATCAAAATCCGAATTCACAGAAATTTACTGGTTTGGTTTTGTCAAGCCTTAAATACAATTAATTTAAATACAAATGAAAAATCACTCTTTCCCGCTGATATTCACGTGGGTCAGTCAGAATGTTTTCCAACGTTTTTCTTGAACATCATGTACACCGGCATTAAAGGTGAAATCAAGTCACTGGACACATTGAAGCCTTGCTGAAAGATGTCAAAGCCTTAATATTTTTTTTACGTGATGGGGAAAAGCTGACTTCGCAAAGTTAACTGGTGTTCCTAAGAAGTGATATCAAAAAGTACGTTAAAGATTTAATTATATAATATTTAGATATTATTTATATCACGGCTCAAGTACAGAGGTGGACCCAGATGCAGACAGCAGAGGCAGGTAGTTCAGTAGCAGATGTTTATTGTTACAAATCGACAGGCTTACTCAGGTGATGGACAGGCAAGGTTCGGTACACAGTGGAGTGAAGGCACAGACAGACGGCAGGCAGGGTCAGGTACTTGGCAGGCAGGGTTCGGTGCACGGGTAATCAGGATACTGGAACTGGTACTGGAGACAAAGGTAAACCGGCGGGGACGACTTGGGAAACACACAAGACGAACTGGCACAGGACAAACATAACCCCACTGACTAAATACCCCACTAACGAGCAGACGAGACACACCTGGAGGGGGCGAGGCCAAACAAAACAAGTGAACACACACAGATGTGACAATTTATAACGAAACATCACTTGTTGTTTTCTGCAGTACGGAACAGGTATTTTTTTTTCTTGTAAGATGGCACAAAAAAATGGTTTGGTCCTTTTATGACCTCTGAGACTTTTGTTCTTCTCCATTAAGCCTGACTATTTAAAAGATTAGTTAAGTAAACTTTGGTCAAGTGACATTTCTACTTTCATTTACATTACATTTTGTCATGTCATGTGACATAAGTACATAAGTATTGCTTTTGTCATACACTATTTTGAAAGACAATAAAACATCTAGGTATCATACATATGTGCAAATGATTCAAAATATACATTACCAGAATAAACGCAAATAGACGCTTGTGTGATGACAATATTGACTGAAATAATTTTTTACAAACATTTTAGGAAGACTATGATGCTACGTAGTTATTTATTTGGTTGTTATGTTAGGCAGAGTGTAAAAAGGGGACTTTTGAGTCCTCGTCCCCTGGGGGTGCGGCTCGCCGAGAGCCACGAATCCATCCTAGAACAGAGAGAAAGATCTTTGATTGGAATTTGGAGATCATCAAACCCATTGTGGTAGTAGGAGATTCCAACCTGGCACGTATCCCTTCTTTTGTAGACCCTAGAGTACAGGTGGACAGTTTCCCGGGGGCTACTGCAGACCATCTCAGAGGAGTTTTGTGTAAACTTCCCCCCAGTCCAATGACGGAGAAGGTGATCATTTCTGTAGGGTTAAACAATTGCCTCAGGAAACAAACATCTGGTACAGCCTGGAAACAACTACAGCAAGTCTTGAGGGTGTGTGATAAGGTTTTTCCAAATGCTGAGCTTCATGTACCTGTTATTCATTTTTCAGATAGATTACCACAAGCAACACAAAATTTGATTAGGATTTTGAATGATACAATAGTAGAAAGATGTCAATACTTACCTGCCATACCTAGAACCCAGTTCCGTGTAGAGGGGCGGGATCCAGTCCATTGGGTGGGACCCACAGCTGCGGCTATCCTGAAATATTGGCTTAGGCATTTAAACATGTTAGGGGGGAAGAGTGTTTGTTAACAACCCCCAAGCAATCTAACATTAAGAACCTTTCTGCCACTTTCAGACTTAGCCCGTTAGAATGTGAGGTTTTGGAACGAGGCCTTAGCTTCATTCCTACTCCCTCTAATTCGGATCGGATGGAGTTGTGTAGGGACATGCATGTCTATCACAGGAGATTAAAATTACTTGATTACTTCCTGTATGATACAGACTTCCCACGAGCTCCCTTCACCAATCCGTCTAAGTGGGAACCTAGGGCAGAAGTGGTGTCACATACCATCCAGACACTGATTCAGAAGGACATTCAGTCCTTCTTACGTTTCAAACCTAAGCCTCGTGTCCAGCCTAACTTCACTTCAGAACAATTGAGAGCAGTAAACACTTTGAAGAATAACAATAGTATTGTCATCAAACCTGCCGATAAGGGTTCACAGATTGTCATTATGGACAAGGTACAATACCTTTTGGAGGCAGAGAGACAGCTCAGTAATGTACAACACTATGTCCCACTCCCCCACTCTATCCAAACTGCTACGCAGGAGATGATTAGGGAGATATTAACCAAACTCAGGGAAACTGATTATATCACAGACAAACAGATGTTGTACCTTATGGGTCCAGATCCACCGAGACCAAGGTTGTTCTATTTGCTTCCAAAAATCCATAAGCCTCCTGAGACCTGGACGGTTCCTTTTGTGACCCCTAGTGGCCGCCCAATTGTCAGCGACTGTGGGTCTGAGTCCTACAGAGTGGCAGAATATATTGACTCTTTATCAATCCCTTATCTCAGAAACATCCAAAGCTATGTTAAGGATACTTATGATTTTGTGGCCAAAGTTAAAACTTTGAGTGTGCCTGCGGGTGCTTTCCTCTTTTCAATAGACATCAATTCCCTATACACCAACATTGACACTCAGTTGGGCCTCCAAGCAGTTGCCAGAGCGTTTGAACGGTTTCCAGATGAGCGGCGACCGGATCAAGTGATTCTGGAGCTACTGGAACTAAGTTTGGTTAGGAATGATTTTGAGTTCAATGACAAGTTTTATCTTCAAATACATGGCACTGCGATGGGGAAGAAATTTGCACCCGCTTTTGCCAATTTGTACATGTGCTTTTGGGAGGAAACAGCTTTCCCAAAGTGCAAAAATCTACCACTCATGTATTTACGATACTTGGATGATATTTTTGGGGTTTGGACACACTCTTTGGAGGATTTCCATCTCTTCCTATCTACTTTGAACTCTCATCATCCGGCCATTACCATCACCCACAACACCCAACAGTCAGCGTTGGAGTTCTTAGACACCCAGGTGTTTTTTGTTGAAGGGACAGAAGGGGACAATAGGAGGCTAGCTACAAAGGTCTTTTTCAAAGACACAGATAGACATGCCTTGCTACATAAATCCAGCCATCATCCTAAACATACCTTTAGAGGATTGATTAAGTCACAGCTTATCAGGTTCCATAGGATCTGCTCCTTCACGGAGGATGTAGAAAAGGCCACCCAGATCCTGTTTAAAGCGTTAGGGCCGCGAGGCTACAGCAAACGGTTTCTGAGGAGTATTAAAACAGAGGTCAAACAGGTCTTTTTAGAACATGGTAACTTTGAGAAAGCTGTAGATGAACGCCTCCTAGTCCCCTTGGTATGCACCTACTCACCAGCTATGGTGACCTTCTGTAAGACCATCAAAACCAACTTCCAGATGGCTTCAGTAGAGATGGAGTCCCTCCAGAACATCCGGGTGATCTCAGCGTATAGGAGGAACAGGAATCTGGGAGACATATTAGTACACTCTAGGTTAGCAACGGACACAAAGCATCATACCTTACATACTGCATTAAAATTCCATAAGTATCTATTTAATAAATTTTCAGGTTTAGGAACACCAATATGGCAGAGGTTGGATTTGAAGGCCACCAATGTCGTGTATGTCATGCAGTGTGGTCTATGCAAAATGTTCTATGTGGGTGAGACTAGAAACTCTATGGGGGCTCGTTTGAAACAACATCTGTATCATATAGGAAAGGGTCTTGGCAAAACCCTCCTATATCGACACTTTTTAGAGCACTCCGTGGACAACCTCACCATCTCAGGCGCAGAGAGCAATCCCAGTTGGTCCACAGTCCAGCGTCAGCAGACAGAGAGAGGCTGGATTAAAAAATTGGGTACCATAGATCCTCTGGGCCTGAATGAGAGGTTCTAGTTTTACCACTTGATAATGATGCCATCTAGTGTCCAAATTATTTCAGTACAATTGGGATGTTGACCTGCAGTCCACCCATAATCTTAGATCAAGGGACATGGAGGGCTGTGACTTGGGTCAGATTCTTTTTTATATATATACTTAGATATATTGATTTATTCTTAATTAGTTAGATAATCTGTACCTTAGGTCGACGGTTTCCCTTTGACTGTAGTGTTGGAACTCCCCGGCATGCCCATGAGGAGGGCTGAGGAATTTGGACGCTTGGCACCTGTGGTTATGGAAAAAGAGAATTGGGACAGAGCAGATGGCAAACAACATTCTTTGAAATTCTAGCACTTACCTTATCCTAAGGGTCATCGAGGCTCCGTCTGTGCTTCGGGTTCCATCTCCTGGCCCCTGTCCAGCTCCCAGGACACAGGTGCACCACACATACACATACACCCAGGTGTAATCTGGTAAATTAGTTTCCTTATTATATACAAATTTTTGTATATATATTTTATTTATGGTAAACATTTCTCACTGAAGTAAGTTAGCTCACTGCCCCCTTCCCATTTCTACCCATACTTTAGTGGGGTACATTATGGTCATATGATTTTTTTAGGCCCTACCAGCCCCCTATCCTAACCACAACCTAGGGGGGTTGGCTTCCTAACCCCAATTCCCTCCTTGGGGCCCCTCCACCTGGGCCTAAACCCAACCATTATATGGTTTTTCTTAGGCCCAACCAGCCCCCTATCCTAACCACAACCTAGGGGGGTTGGCTTCCTAACCCCAATTCCCTCCTTGGGGCCCCTCCACCTGGGCCTAAACCCAACCATTGTTTTTGTCTGTTATTGTCCTGTCTCCTTTTGTCTGTCCCCTGTGGTGGTTTGTTTATATTTTAGGGTAGTTTATTTTAGGCCTCCTGCGCCCGTGCAATACTTAGCACTTCGGTGCTAAAGTTTTCCCCCTAAAAAAACCTAACCCTAACCCTAACCCTAACCCCTAACCCTAACCCACTAACCCCTTAACCCAGGGGTCGGCAACCCAAAATGTTGAAAGAGCCATATTGGACCAAAAAAAACAAAAACGAATCTGTCTGGAGCCGCAAAAAATGTTAAGCCTTATAATGAAGGCAACACATGCTGTAAGTGTCTATATTAGCTATATTAGCTTACTATCAAAATGATAAGTAGGCTACAAATAGGCCTACATAATGAGTATTTGTTAGGATTCATGAATAAATGTTTATTTTTCCTGCAGCGCATTCTGGAGAGAATGACGCACCACGTGACTACTCTGCTGTACAATAGTGCTTAAACTAGTGCTTGACGTAAATCTTCGTTGAAATAATATTTAAGCAATATAGTAGGCTACTCGTGAGACTGGGGTAGGTAAGGGATATTCCCACGGGTGGTGTTCGTACCCTTACCTACCCCATTCGCACGAGTACTATATTGCTTTTATACAACAATTTATAGTCAACCAATTAACATTTAAACACGAAGTTATTGATTTAAAACATGTTTATTTCGCCATTGTTCCTCCGCAATGAAAAAAAATAGTTCCATTGTCAACGTCAACTGAGCTAGTTATTAGCCCGAAAGCTAAGGTTATGCTAGCAAGATTCAAAGGCAATAACATTGTGTACGGTTGACAAACAGTCAATATAATTTTACAGTATGTTTGACAAGAAGATTTGCTAGTTAACCAGCCATGTCACTGTCTCCAAATCAATATCCAGATTTTCACGAACAAAGTAGCCTACTAGACTAGTCTAGAGAGTGGAAGCAAATGGATGTGAGCTGATCGCATCAAAGTTGACATATTCTCCAAACATTAATTATCATTTGAAAGTAGAGCTATGTTTAACAACAAGACTAGCCAGCTTTCGAGCATTGTCCCCAAATAAAATCTTTTATTTTTAAGAAGAAAATAATCGGCCATGTGTAGAGTTGCTGCTAGTCTAGTAGTACTACTGTCGTGTTGGCCGCAGCCTGTCGAAGTAGATTGACTAGCGAGGTAAATACCGAATGGGATGTGAGATGAGCGGTTACGTGACACTGACACAGTACATTCTGAAAATATTTTTTTTTCAAATAGGTTAAGTCACTCATTGTTCTAAATACAAGTTAGCTTGTTAAAGTCTTTCAAAATTGTAAATGGAGGCTTTGATTTGTCCTTGTTGTCATGGTTACTTATTTGTATCAACTCGAATGTTTCATCGCGGAGTGATTTATAATTAGCTGTGAAAAGTCAGAGTTGGGATGTCCAGGATTTCAACTCATGGAACTCGTCTCTCGTCCATCAGAAACAGCTAAATAAGTCGATAGAACCCAATTGTTTTATAAAATGTATTATCCAATGCTGTAAAAATGTGTATAATAAATATTTAATTTCAACATTTCGGTTTAAATAATTAAAATTTATTTTTCCATTTTCATATTTTTAAAAAGGCTCCAGGGAGCCACTAGGGCGGCGCCAAAGAGCCGCATGCGGCTCTCGAGCCGCAGGTTGCCGACCTCTGCCTTAACCAATGGTATATGCTTTGAGCTTAACTTGTCATGAGTATCCAGAAGCTTTCAGAATTAAAATTGGTGATTGGACGGCAGAGCTATTAAGGCGTGAACCATGGGCATTTAAATGCCCATATTTGAATGGTCCGGCTGGATAGGGTTAAAGTAATTCACTACTCAAAGTACTGCACGACATGATCTCTAGACATGAGAACTCATACCCAGATGCTGCTTTTATTATCACAGGGGACTTTAATCACTGTAACCTCCGCAAACGTATGCCCAAACTCCACCAGTTCATTAACTTCCCCACCAGGGGTAACAACACATTGGATCACTGCTACAGTAACATCAAAAATGCTTATGCTGCTGTCCCCAAACCTCACTTTGGAAAGTCTGACCACATAGCAGTCCTGCTACGACCCACCTACATCACAAAGCTGAAAGCAAACCCAGTCACAATCAGAACTGTTACGATGTGGACTGACAGTGCACTGGCTGAACTGCAGGGCTGCTTAGAGGCCACTGACATGAACATTTTTAAGGAAGCCACAACAAACATTGATGAATACACAGACACTGTAAGCAGCTATATAGACTGGTGCACCTCTGTCTGTATTCCCTCCCGCACCATTCGTGTGTTTCCCAATCAAAAGCCCTGGTTCAATGCAGATGTACGCATGAAGATCAGGAGACGGTGTGCAGCCTTCAAGTCAGGGGACACCATGGAGTATAAGCATGCTCGGTACGAGCTACAAAAGTCCATCAGAGCGGCCAAAAGAACATACTCCCAAAAACTTGAACGCTGCTACATGGACAACAACACAAGGAGCATGTGGCAGGGAATACAATCCATCTCCAACTACAAAAATAACACAAACAGAGTCGAAGTTTGTGACTCCACCCTACCAGACACACTAAACAGCTTCTATGGCAGATTCGACAGACAGAACATCGATACCCCTACAAAGTACCCCCACAACCCAGAGGAGACCACACTACAGGTAACACACACACAAGTCCTTCGGGCTCTGAAGCAGGTGAACCCCCACAAGGCTGCAGGCCCTGATCAGGTGGCACCCAGAGTCCTTAAAGCCTGCGCTGAACAGCTGGCAGAGGTGTACACAGACATCTTCAACACCTCTCTCAGGCAGGAAACCGTCCAACGCAGCTTTAAAGGGGTCATTGACTGGGTTTTTTGAGTATTTAACACTGTTCCTTAAGGTCTCCGAATAGGGTATGTAACATTGTTTTGGCTGAAAATGGCCCGGGTGCTTTTCTATGCCCTCTTTTACATCCAGCATTTTTTTCCCGGGAAAAAACGCTAGCTTTTTCCCTTATATCATTGGTATTTAGATGAGCTGTGCGCTGATTGGTTGGTTTACAACGAGCGAAGCTGCGGAGCAAAGACGGCCAACAGCACTCACTGAAACAAGAAGGTGGCGACTTGAAATAAAAACGTACAAATAAATCTATTGTGTCTACACAACACTGTTTTCAACAGATTGACTAGATATAATTTGAAATGATTACGGTAGTTTCCACGTCTGTTGTCGAAGCAAACAGAATCGCCTTAGGTGGGTAACGTTAGCACTACAGTTTAGCATACAAACTATCGTGATTCAACACAGCTTCAGTTAGCTCTAGCTATCTTACTGAAAAATAGATCTGGACAAACATGCATCTGAATTGTAGATTTACATAACAACACGGGTTATTTATTTGAATGAAACATAGTCAGGAACATGAAATAACGTACATCCAATTGCCAATAAACTAGGCTAAATCATAACACATTCATGCTCTTGCGTTAGCAAGCTAAACTGGTTTACATGCCTACCGTATAGGTGTTTTCGCTATCTAGCTGTTCTTACATTCCTTGCAAATCACCGATGAAAAACAGATGAGCTTGAGTCTAGTTAACATTGACTAGACGGGTATGGCTGATGTTTGTTTATACCGTAGCATAGAAGATCTCTGTGCAGTTGCGCGAACCATTTCACCAAGGACGGTTTTAAAAACCTGGGAATATGTAAAGCAGGATTTGCTATGAAGCTGTTGCTGAAAAGAGGTGCGTTCCGACCTTAGTTATGTTCATCAGAACCGCAAACTGTAGTATGATTTTGTCAATAACAGTTATTAGCAATGCTAACGTATCCTGTATCTAGCACAGCCTTTCTCCAGTTATTTCGAATAGATAATCTAGACAGGCGTCAGCAAAAGGCTAGACTGCTTTCGTTTTCTGGCAATTTTTTTGGAAGCTTCCCTTCTAATGCCGACTACAGCTAGTCTAGCTAGTCATTTGCTAAGTAAGGTATGTTGATGTGTTTAGAAACGTAGCGTCGCTACCTCGGACTGGGCAAGAACACCAGTGAGTGGGCTGGTCTGCATGTACATTTTGGGGCGTGACAGACACAGACCAGAGCCAATTGAATGCGCGATACCCTCCCGACGTCCCGAGGGTGGATTTTTCCAAAAGCTACCGTTCTACAGCTAGATTTTTTCTTTTTGAGATTTGCATGGGAAATAAGTGTCAATGGACTTTGAGGTTCACTGTATGTTCATTTTACCCACCGAACTGTCGTTATTCAACTATGACAAGGTAAAAACGGTTTTGCAGTCAGTGACCCCTTTAAAGCATCAGTCATAGTCCCAGTGCCTAAGAAGCCACATACAACCGCACTGAATGACTTCAGGCCAGTGGCACTCACGTCTGTGGCCATGAAGTGTCTGGAGAAGCTGGTCCTACACTCCATCAACTCTGTGATTCCAGACACCGTAGACCCTCTACAGTTTGCTTACCGCACCAACAGATCAGTGGACGACGCGGTGGCCCTTGCACTCCATTCCACACTACAACATCTGGACACAAATAACACATATGTACGCCTCCTCTTTTTGGATTACAGCTCTGCTTTTAATACAATTCGACCAATGAAGCTGATTGGAAAGCTGGCAGGCCTTGGAGTAGCGACACCCACCTGCAACTGGGTGTTGGACTTTCTTACAGATAGACCACAGGTGGTGAGGATGGGTACCAAGGTTTCTGCCGAGCTCACAGTCAGCACAGAAACCCCCCAGGGCTGCTGCCTCAGCCCAAAACTCTTTACACTGTACACACATGACTGCGTCTCCCCCCAGGACAATAACAACGTAATCATTAAATACGCGGACGACACGACCATCCTTGGCCTCATCAGAGGGAGGGATGAGTCTTCTTACAGGGAGCTAGTCCACAAAGTCACCATCTATGGAGAGGACAACGACCTAGTTCTAAATATTGACAAAACAAGGGAGGTAATTGTGGATTTCCGGAGGAAAGCCCCCCCTCTGCAGCCTCTCACCATCAAGGGGACAACGGTGGAGCGGGCTGACAGCTACAAGTTCCTTGGTCTCCACATCACGGATAACTTGAGCTGGGCCCAAAACACTGCTAAAACAGTGAAGAAAGCACAGCAGCGGCTATATTTCATCAGGCTGCTGAAGAAGACTGGAATTAAAGGTCAGCCCCTCACACAGGCCTACAGAGGACTCGTTGAAAGCCTCCTCTCCAATGCCATCACAGTGTGGTTTGGAAATACCACACTGTCCGAGAGGAAGTCGCTTCAACGGGTCATAAAGACTGCAGAGAGAATCACTGGCTCTAACCTCCCCTCCATGGACACACTGTACACACAGCGCTGCAGGGGGAAAGCACAGTGCATCCTCAGGGACAAACATCACCCAGCTCATGCTCTGTTCGGATGGAGGAATTCTGGCTATAACCTGCGACATCGCCGGCCAGAGAGCATCTCCACCCACAAGGTCCGCTACCACAACAGCTTTTACCCTGCTGCTGTGAGACTGGTAGCACAAGACATTAAGATGGGAGGGAAGTACTTCACCCCACACCTCAGTCTAAATGGACAAGTAGTAATGTGAGCATTTTGAGTGCAATAACCTTGTGTGTCTCTCATCTTATTGTACAGTGCTCCCCTTTGTTATTTATTTGTTATTTATTTTTATTCTACTGTATTATATCTTGTTTTTAGATAGAACAGCCTCTGTACAGGGTACTTAGCTGTTACTTATTCTTATTTTCTACTTTTCTACGATTCTTCTTATTTTAATTTTTTGAATTTTCCTGTTATAATGCTATTTATACATTGTTTTTATTGAAGCTGACTCAGGGAGATTCGCACAAGAATCCCAATGCACTTGTACTTGTACCTATGCAAATGGCAATAAATATATTCTTCTTCTTCTAAAATGTTGACAGTCAACTTGACAGTTCCCGTCCTGTAAATTCAGGTGGCGCTGTTGGAAGAGCTGTCGGAAGAGATTGGGAGAAGGCTAGCTAAAAAGGAGGAGGTGGAGAGGAGGCTAGCAGAGGAGCAGGCGCAGGTGACAGGGCTGCAGAGGAGCCTGAGGGAGGCGCAGGAGCGCAGAGAGGAGGAGGAGAGCACGGCGGTGCAGGAGGCGAGGAGGAGGGAGGTGGAGAGACTGAGGGAGCTGCTGGCTGTGGCGGAGGAGGCCATCGCTGAGAAGGATGCCGAGCTGGAGAAGAAAGCCCAGGAGGTCTCCAGGTAAGACCTTCAAGTCTCCAACATGTGTCCTATTGCTTGAGGCGGTTCCCAATAGAATTATTCAACTGTCGTTTGTATCTCATTATCAGTATAATTTTCACCCTAACTGTGCCAGGTAATAACTACTGTATATTGTTGGGTCATCCATGTATTTTTCCTCTTCAGACTAAGGAAGGCTGCCAAGCTGGACTCGGACAAGGTGAAGAGCATCAGTTTAGACCTGCAGAGGAAGGAGGACGACACCTCTGACCTGAAGGAGAAACTGGCTGACTCCAAGAAACAGATACAGCAAGTTCAAAAAGAGGTACAATTCACACTTGGTATTCCCACCCGGTCCAAAAAACTCCTCCCAACTCATTTATAAACATCTAAATGGGTTTCTGCTGATGGCCCTTCCTCCCCAGATCTGCTCCATGCGTGATGAGGAGAAATCCTTGCGCCAGAAGCTACTAGACTTGGAAAAGCCAAGAAGCAGTTTCAGGAAGACCTGGCCACCATCCAGCACCTCCGGACAGACAGCCGGCCTGACGACAGCGTGCAGCTCTACCAGCAGGCCTGCAAAGGTACCGGGACCTGGCCCACCCTGGAGCTCTCTCAGAAGGATCCAGACCCCATGTCTGCTCTCACCTCCATCCCTTACCCCGTTTCCTCCTGTGCAACCCCAAAACTGTATGAAAGCCAGGTTTGTGTGTGTAACTGTGTGTGTGCGCGTGTGTGTCACGTGTGCAGACTTACAGGCTCGTGAGCGTGTGATGGAGGACATGCGGCTGGCGCTGGTGGAGCCGGAGGAGACCCAGGAGCAGCTGGACCAGGTCCTGGAGGAGAGACAGGATCCGATCCAGGCCCTCTGGGACGGTGAGATACGCCGTCTACACGCTCACTCATAAACGTCCAGAGCGAGCTCAAGCATCAGACGCTTGATGTTTCTCATTTCCAGAGGTTGCGAAACTGAGGAGCTTGTGGGGGAACCAGGATGCTGGGAAAGTCACGCCCTCCCTGAGAGAGAGGCTTTGCACCCGTAATTGCGCTGTGTGCTTACGGACCGAATGCGATGATTACAGTCTTGGGTTGACACATGGATTTTGTTATCGGGACTGTTTGAAATGTGGGAACGTGTTGTTATCCCCGGCCACCCAGGATCAAGGTCAGGATCCTTCCCAGCTTAACGACGGAGGTGTCTCGATCAGGCTCAGAGAAGGTGGTCATGAAGTGCTAATTAGCAGCAACTTAAAAACTCATTAGCATCCACAGTAATTCCATGCCACGGTCTACCTTCTTGTGATTTGCTCCCAGATCTCTCCTGCATGTAGGGCCGTTAACAGCTCGTGTAGCTCATCTGGCTACAGAACTTGAGGGTTGCTCGCTCTCTAGCTATTACCTGATCCAGCACATAGGCAGAACGGTAGATCAGGGACGTACCTTTGTTAGTAGAAGCAGAGCCGCAGGAGCATGAAATGACTGAAGCAGATGATATCGAAGATCTAATGACATGCATGAAGTGAGAGTCTAATATACATATTGTCAGTTAATTTCACTGGTGTGGTGTGGTGGCTGTGTGAGTCTGGCCTGTGGTCAACATAGGATCAGGAGGAGGAGGAGGAGTATTTATAGGGGTCCAACCTCTGCAGTTTGAGACAAAAGTAATTCCATTAATGACTGCCCTGCTCCACGCCACCCTGCTGACGACCATGCTTTTCAGAGGGAGGGAAGAGGAGGAGGGAGGGAGGGAGACGTGGGGGAAGAGTGTTGAGTGTTGTTTTTATTTTCAATAAACTTTTGTATTATTTTCATAAACATTGACTTGCGTGGTTGGACTCACCTTATGTCGGCTGGCAGATATCTTGAGTGGGCAATTATGAAAAATTCAGATTTAACTGTATAACTCGAGACAAATATAATCTTAATATCGATTAGTAACCTTCGTAAATCCGAGTCTGGATGATGACGTAAAAGGGTAAGTGTTGATGAAGCTCTGCGTGTAATATAAACGCATTTTCTGTAGATAGAAATGTAAATGTACATTTATTATATCAATCAATAAAAGTTATATATAATTAACACTACAAAAGTAAACTTTGGCATGTCTTTTTTTTCATACGTTTGCATAGTGCACTGTAAAAGGAATTATATTTAAGTTTTGAATGTTATTGTCACACACTGCATAGAATGTCTCACAATGCACCAGCACCAGCATCAAAAGGGCATCCCAGGGCTACAGGAAGGATTGGCGCTTGTGTCCCAGATGTGTGAGAGAGAGAGAGGGAGATGGAGAGGGAGAGGGAGTCAAGATGAGCACTGGGAGGGGGGAGGAGGGGGGGCTTTAGAGAAGGCATCTTACCAGTGTAACATGGGGGACTGAGTCACTGATTTGATACCATTCCTGTAACTCTGGTGGAAGTGTTACAGCAGCAGCTGCTCCCTCAGGGCCCACAAAGATATCCAGGCTGATGATAGGGTAATGTTTTTTATTGATTATTTCTATCCAACAGTCGGCATAGTCAATGTGGCTTTGATTTTCGTCATACAGAAGAGTACAGTGGGGCAGCATGAGTTGCGATTTTGATTTCCCTACTAGCATTTGGACCCACGGTTCCCATTCTTTCCAAATTTGGATTAGTGAAGATTCTTGTGGGGCCAATTGTAGCCAGTACGCAAGCGGTGGTGTCTGGTGACGAGGGTCTTCTGTAGTTGTACTCGTTTGTGCTTTTAGGGCGTTTTGTAGTTTGTTGTCTACCATTACGGGCATTATTGGGTGAGCTGTGGGACTTTCTTGGAAGTCCAGTCGCAGGCCACCTTGAGTACACTCGATATTGGCTTTTAATATACAGAGAATGTCTCTTCCCAATAGATTGATGGGAGTGTGTGCTGAGTACAGCAGAGGTGCCACAATGGTTTTACCTTCGACTTGCATTGTGAGTGGTTCCGTAAGCGGTATTATGTGTTTTCCCAGAAAATCCTACAGTTCGGATGGACGAGCTGGAGAGGGGGAGGTTGAAACCATTTTTCCCAATGCAAGAATATGTCGCTCCCGTGTCCACCATAAAGGCATGTTCTCGGCCTTCTACTGTAACTGATATGGTAGGCTCTTCTCGTGGTTGTAGCGAGATAACAGGCGACATTGTTTCCCCCTCAGGCTTTTCTGGGCACCCCTATTGCCAGTCCGCAGCAGGTGCCGCATAAGGATTGTGAGGACAGTTCCTGCTGAAATGTCCCGTTTCCCCACACCCCCAGCACTCCCATCTCTGTTGAACGTCAGATGGGTGGGGATTGGACTGCCTTTGTCCGTCCCATGGTGGGGGTTGGCCTCGTCCTCGTCCCCCTCCTCCACGGGGTTTCCCCCCACGTTGCATAGGTCCACCCCTGCCTTTCCAGTGGGCTGGATGGCTGTTCTGGGGACCAACGTGTACATGGATTGGTGGTAGGGTGGCGGCTGGGAATTTAGCTTGCTCTGCCTGCCCTGATCCCGTCGGGGCCTGAGGCCGGGGTGGTGGCTGGAGCACACACACGTTGCACTGATGACCACTGAAGGACATAGGACCAGGGAGCTAGGACCAATGGTTAGGGCAGCTTCAAGATATTAGAATGGAGGCCCACAACTAATAAAAACATGCACATATCCCCCGACACGCGCTTTCATAGGATTTCAGCCAAAAACTACAACGTAGGGATAGAACCTTTTTTTTTACACAGGCACCGACAATTTTCGAAAACAATCCCTGACCAGCCATGCTAATAGCAAACAGCACCTGGTGTGCGTGACAGCTAAGCAGGTGGTTGACAATCCATTAAATGTAGATGCCCATCGTGTTATTGCACGATTTATAACAACGGCATATCACGTAATTAAGACGGGCCAGCCGTTTGCCTCGTTCCCCAGGGCTATTGAACTGCAGCAGAAGAATGGTGTCGACTTGGGTACTTCGTATCATACTGATGAAATGCCATGGAAGCTTCTACTAGCATCGAGGGACCAGGTTTCAGTTTCAGCCAGACAGAGTTGTGCAGAGATGGCTGTCAGCAGGGAAGAGAGCACGTCATGTTTGAGGTTAAAAGTAGGTTTAGTGTAAATAAACCCTTCGTTTGGCCCGCCCCTATAACCCTGCCCACTGTGTTTTGAACAAGAGGTTCTGGACCAAAACAAAAAGTGTATGAAAATTGTATCCACCCCCACTAACACAAACAAACCAAAAGAAGGATGCTGAGCAATCTCAGGGAGGTGCCCACTGCCTATAAAGTGCTCTATGTTGTGTGCAAAATGTGCAGAAGATTAGTCTTTAAAAGGACTAAAAGTTCAAAGATAGACTGAGTCTACTTTGAATAAACCATAGGATCAAAAAGAGCTAAAAGGTTTTTTCCCCCCATAAAAGAATAATACATTTTTAAGAGAAAAAAGAGCTTCTAACGTTTTCACCTCATCAAGGCTTCCTCAGAGAAGTACTGAGCTGATTGAGCCAAACAGGAAGTTTTATAGGGATGGGAGGAAAGCGCTTGTCCACCTCCTGTGGATTGTGATTGGCTCACCAGGCCATACCCCTCTCACTCCCCTGTGTTCAATTAAGGCCTAATTGAGCCAAACACGCCCATAGTTTGTAGTACGACTTAGCACGTGTTCACGTTTTCTGAAGTCGCCCAACTACTCTGAGGGGCAGTTCTGGGCGTATGTGAAGCCCTCTGTGACATGCTTGCGTGTAAAAAGGGCTATTCAAATACATTTGTATTTGATTTTGAACTCACCTCCTATCAACACTCAACCAAGGAGAAAGAGGAGCCCCCTCTCTTTGCTTTTATCTTTGCTTCTTTAGTAGCTGTTTCCTTTCTGTAGCTTTTTCCTCTGATTTTGTCTTTGCTTCTTGTGTAGCTTTGGCCCTTGCTTTTGGCTTTGTGTGACCTATGTAGAAAGTCTTCCACCAACTCCGAGCCAGTCTGTTGTTCATATCCAGTTTTACTGCATTCACAATGGACAATGTGTGAATGACCTTCATAAATTCCTCCGGTCTTATCAAACAACAATCCATATTACAATCTATATAACAAAACAACGATAACATACCTGCATTCACAATGGACAATGTGTGAATGACCTGGGGGGTATTCCATCAACGTCAATTAAGGAAAAGCGAGACTTATTTCGCCAAGTTTCACTTACTTTAGCGAGAGTTCCGTTCCATTAAGGTGGCTTATTTTAGTTCAAGCTACGTAACCAAGGTAACTTAGACACGGAACTAGCCTGCTCCGTGTCAGGCTAAAAGTCAAGCTAAACTAAAATGTGTTGCAAAGAATTTCAAACAAGCGGAAACAGAATCTCAAAAAACAGTTCCGTCGAGTAAATTCCTGTGCGCAAAACACTTTAGTCCGTGTTCGGAAATGTAAATTAAGACTTTTTGAAGTGCATACATGAACGATTTACGTGTTTACTTCATCTCCCAAAAATATATTAATTTAAATAAACAAGTTAAGAAATAATGTCACTAACTGTTTTCAAAAGACATTAGTTAAGTGACATAAAATAAGGCCGTAGAAACTAAGCAGAGCGTCTAGACAAGTTACAATCGCTTATGGCGTATCCGTTCTTTGACAACACTTTTATCTTAATAAATGCGTGCGGCAAAGTTATTTTGAAGTAATTTATTACTTGTGTTCAAGATGTGAAGACAAAAACATTATTAGCCCATCAAGTTCAATTAACCATGGCCTTCTTCAGTGTTTTGAATTTTATCCTACAATTTTCAATTGCTGCCACGTTCTTTTTTGGGTTATATTCTCAATCTCCTGTTGAGAATATCGGCCATAGGCCAGCCTACTGTCAGAACGGTTTCAAACAGCTCATCAAATTACGCTAATTCCTATCAGTAAATCACTGAATGCATGTTAATTTGTGTAAAATGTCTACAATTTTTAACGGTCGTAATGGTTTAACAAGTTGTCTCCCTTGTCATGTTAATTGCGGGCAACCCTTTTTGGGGACAACTCCCAAAAAACTCAAAAAAATCAATTTACGCTGCTGAAACAACACCACTCTGCTGGTTTACGCTTTGCTTTTTTGCGACATAATTCCTCTTTTCGACGATCGCCTGATCTGGGCTGCACAGTCTAAGCTCATTGAGGTCTAGCTTGAATTAGCGTTGCCTGTTAGTGGAACGGAACGTTAGTGGAACGGCTTGAGGCTTAAGTCTGAGTTGACGTTTACCCAAGTGAGACTTATTCGTTTTAGCGAGACTTGCGTTAGCGATGTTGATGGAATACCCCCCTGGGATGGAAATTCAAAATGTTGTCCTCCGGCCACTGTGGCTGGTGGATTTCAAAATCTACCAGCCACTCAATGTTTTTACCAGCCACTTTCTTGTTTTTAAACCGGCAATGTGTAACTGCATGTGAAAATTCTTTTGACGATTCGTGGTCTTTTATGGCTTCCAGTTTTAGGTTTTTAGTCCCAACCAGGGTTTTTCCTGGGTCAAAATGGGTCTTCGGTTCTCAAAAAAAGATATATATATATTATTTTTATTTGTTTCTAATCCATGTATTTATTCCCAGGTTTTTTGCAATTTCCTTTATTTTCTTCGTGCCTACACTATATATTATCATTCCAGGTCAAGAATACCAATGGAGGCTGCGTTGGAAATCGTTAATCAAACTTTTGTCAGCATTTTGAGTGGAAATTTAATTTGCATTTGTACAGGTGTAGTCATGCAACGTCAGTTGTCGCTCTGTCCATTCGCGCACCTCACAGTTGCGTATTGATCAGACAAGAAGACACGCTTATCAACTCGATTACCAATTATTTGTTTGTAAACATTCAGGATGCGCGCGCAACATAGTGGCAGAAAACCGGGAAAGATAGCTTTTATAATGGCCAGAGAATTACACACGGATTATACAAATGGTTAGATTTAAAAAGACGAAAAAAGTAGAGGACAGCCACATCTTCACGTCATGTCACAAAGTTCATAATTTTACAGTTTTACAGTCAATTCTACATCTAAAAAGTCGAGCAAGGCAGCTTTCAAGAGATATGGGAATTCTGCTTTTAGCCAGCTGGTCCGATTATTTTTGTGATTTGTGTAAACTGGCAATCTGAGTGTGAGCCCGTTACACTGTTTTGAGGTTTTTCACGATTTTCATCGCTGACTTTTTTTTGGCCTTAGACACTCGGGATTTGTCATAGGATCTCGGGAAAACGGCTTAGGCGCGCCCAAATTTTCCCTATGCTATTTTTATTTACCGATTGATGCCGCCCAGAGACTGGCTGTGGTGCTACGAGTTTTAGCCTCTGGTGGAAGCCAACAGGCTGTAGCGGCGAGCTACAAGCTGGCATCCTCCACGGTGTCTTGCATTGTGACAGAGGTCTGCAAGGCGTTGTGGACAACTCTACAGCCAGACTACCTACCCTGTCCCTCCACCAGCCAGTGGACAGCAATAGCAGCGGATTTCTGGTGACTCTGGAACTTCCCAAACTGCGTTGGAAGCCTCGACCGAAGCATGTCAACATCAAGGCACCACCTAATTCCAGGTGTGACTTCTTTAATTATAAAAGGTGCTCACTCCATTGTCCTGATGGCAACATGCGATGCCAGGTATCGCTTCACGATGGTGGACGTCGGAGGGTATGGACGGCAGAGCCACGGTGGCGTTTTTAAGGAGAGCACATTTGGGTCTCAGCTGCTTGACAACAAGTTGAACCTGCCGCCATCGGTGTTTCTTCCAGAGACCAGGACCGATGCCCCGCACGTGATAGTTGCTGATGCTGCCTTTCCCCTGCACAACAACATCATGCGTCCATTTCCAGGGGCAAATCTGAGCAGGGAGAAGATCATTTTCAATTACAGCCTCCAGAGCCAGGAGGGTGATTGAAAATACCTTTGGCATCATGGTGGCACGCTGGAGGATTCTTGGGAGATCGATTGAGTTCCATCCAGACAAGGCTGGGGATGTGGTCAAGGCTTGTGTAGTTCTCCACAACTACCTGGCCTACACAGATGAGGCGACCACACCTGAGATCCGCTACATACCTCCCAGCTTCTCTGATACCGACTCGAGGGGAACGGTACAGCCTGGTGAGTGGCGCAGACTGGTGGCTGGTGATGCCAATCTGTCAGAGACACCAAAGATGCCAAGGAGCCGTGGCACCAGAGCTGCTATGGGTGTGAGGAATGACTTGACACAGTTCTTTCAGACGCCTGAGTGAGGTTCCATGGCAGAACGACATGGTGTCGCGTGGCACACTTGACCCCTGATGATCTTGCCTGATACGCTGGCTTTTAAAATTGTAAATAAAAAAACTAAACTGTCTCAAAACCTGTTTGGTGTGTTATTTTTTCCTTTGAATACAAACAAGGTGCAAAACTAAAAAATGTCTAACAATACTAGAATAATCTTTACAAAGTGCAAATAAGCAGTATAGTGTCATAAATTACAAGTTACAATTAAACAACATAATCTTGACAACTGGGCAACTGGGCAACCATGACAGGATGGTTGAAGCCAAAGGTATTTCAGGCATGAAAACGGGTCGGGGGTGAAAAAGGTGAGAAGGATATTACCCCTCTAAGGGGGTCCGGGTGCATGCTCCCCCATAAGAAAAATATTCCATATTTTAAAGCATCAATCTGATGCATTTTGAGAGACTTTTTTTGCCAACCTGGGGAGAGCTGGAGAAACGTAACTTCAGCCATGAGTCAAGAGGCTAGTTAGGGACTACCATGCGTAATGCGAGCAAATTTTCTTGGCTGATTTGAGCCAAAAATAGTTTTTGGAGCTTGATGTAAAACAAACAAACATCCGTTTGTCCAATTGGTAAAACATTGTCTAGTGAAGGTAATACGTTTACGTTTCTTAGCCTGGTTTTCCATCTGTCAGTGTCACTGTCGTGTGTAAGCGGCACTAAGGGCTTAGACTTTCATTTTATTAGTAGGCTAGTGAAAACAATTATAAGGCAAGCGGCCCTCTAGCCCAGAAGTGCTTCGGCCCATCGGGAAATCTCCCGGTGCTCCCGCTGGCCAGTCCGGTGGACCACCTTACCTTCTGCCTTGTCAGTCCCCTCACCTCAAAATCTACCTCTGCAAAGACGGTAGCGTAAATTTATAATTTTCCACCGGAGCTTTAGCTAGCTGGCTAACGTTGCATTCTCTCCTGCTGCTCTCTCCTGTCAACAGAGCTCCTGGGTGAGTTGGTGGTCTGCACTGGTGATGCAAGGCCCTTCGCGTTAATATTTCCATGCACTCACGCTCCCTTCTGACACGCGCACCTGTTCGCAGTTCACTGAATATGAATACACCAAAAAACAATTTCTCATCGAATCTACACGATTCACGTAGGTCACCTATTTTGGTTTCAAAACTGCAAATTTCGTCGAAAGATGAGGGATTTTCATGCCTGGTATTTGCATCCATATGGCCCTGGGCATAGCCCTGTTCATACATCAGACCATACATTTCATACAGACCATATAACTTAGAAGGATAGGATGGAGGGCTACTGCATTCTTCTAATAGAGTAAATCTCTTAAATACTGTGAAGGTACTCTTTGGTAAGTAAAAAAAAATGATGATTGGCATAGTGTTTGTAGATTTAATATGAACTAGCATCTTAATGAAAGCTTCATTAAAGGTGCAAAATAAGTAAAGTACAAACAAAGTACAAAATAAGTAATAGAAAGTAAACAAGGTACAAAATCTAAAACTATTTACAATCGTAGTAGGTTGAAACAGGCACACGGTCAGCCCTGTTGTCATGCATCAGCGTGTATACCTGGTGCATAATGTCATGTTGCCTGTCTTGGCGCAGATTTTGGTCAAACCTATGGTTTGCCCGAAGCAAGTGAATTCGTCCATTGGTGGTGGTGGAGGTGGAGAAGGTTCCTCGGCCACAAATCTAGAGTACATTTCGATCCTGCGCTCCTTGATCTTCGACAAAGCATCGGCGGTGATGGCACACTGTTCTAGTTCCATCGGTCTTCTCCTCTTCTTCTGTGAACGAGGAGATGGCGGTATCATGGAGGCTGGAGGGGTGGAGAGTCAGAAACCTGGGAGGTGGATGGCATGTTGAGGTGGATGGCTCAACGGAAGCCTCAGGTTCTGAGGTGTGTGACTCTGGGGAGGCCTCGGGTTCTGAGGTGGGTGACTCGGGGGCGGGGGAGGCCTCAGGTGCTGAGGTAGATGACTCTATCCCCTCCCTGCATAATGGCTCCGTCTGCTTTTCACAATAATAAAAGAACAGTCTGTTAGCAATATGAAAATTGCATTTGGCTACAATGATAAAAGTAACACAACTGCATTCATTACATCAACAATGTAAGCACTTCAAGAACAGACAGTTGGTCTTTGTTTAGTGCAGTTTGTGTTTATGACCAGAAGCCTGACCAAGCTGGCGGGTAGTGCCTATATATTTTCTATTCAAACAGCACTAGCGATTGCATAACATCTACAATGCAGGCTCCCTCGCCAGCGTTTATCCCGTATTCCGTTTTGCTGAATGTTGAAGCATACAACGACAATGGGCCCTATTTTGACGATCTGAAACGCAAGTATGAAAACGCAAAGAGCAAGTAACTTTGTGGGCGGGACCCCGGTGCGGTTGCTATTTTGCCGGCGGGATAAATGACTTTGCGCCTGGCGCAAATCTAAAAGGGGTTGGTCTGAAGTAGCTACATTACTAATGGGTGTGGTTTGGGTGTAACGTGCAATAAACCAATCAGAGCGTCATCTCACATTCCCTTTAAGAGTAGCGCTTGTTCCATGGCGGATTGCTATTATAACGGCGGATTTGCTAGGCGCACGCCAGCTGTTCAGTCTAGGAGACCGACGTTCTCGTCAGGGCCGTAAACGATAGAGAAGTGACATTGTATTGGAAAGGCAGAGCAGTTTTTTCATTGCATTAAGTTGCCCACTCATGCTGCTCATTCAAATGTAGCCTATTTTTACATATATATTTTTAAATTGTTTAGTTCTTAGAATTAGTTTAACGTTGTACTTTTTTACTTAATTTAAGGCCCGTATATGTCTATTGTTTGCTTCCTGCGAAATTAAATTGAAAACCAAATTCTGATTCTGATGGGCATGGGCAGTGGCGGAGCCAGGGAATTTCCATTGGGGTGGCCAGGATGGGGCCAGTGATAATTTTTGGGTGGCAAGCATGTGTCTCACCAGGCGATGCAGAGCTATTTAAGACACATATAGGAAACATCTCAACATTATTCGGAATTCAGGTGAAAAAAAAGAATACACTTATTCTGTATTCATACTTGGTTTTAAACTGTGTTGATTTACCGATTGCTATTTGTGTTTTTTTTGTATTGTACGACTGAGTCGAACAATGGTTGTAGAGATATGCAATGACAGTAAGGTACTCTATTTTATAGTAGAGATGTCCTCAGTTTATGGCGACAAGCCAAGTCAATTCTCTCAGTGTATCATCAGGAATACAAAACAAGAATGCAAAATTAGAAGTGCAATGTTTTTTTAATCAAGTCTGATCACAATATGGATTTATCTTTAAATAACAAAAAGTATAAAATACTGAGCTAATGTATAGAAATATGAAAATAAATAAAATAACATCCTGAATACAATTTGCTGAATTACAACAAATGTAAATATGACAAGCATTAACAGCCTGTTTAAATAAGCAGTGTCAATTTTTCTTCGATTCGATCCATAAACATCTATCAAACACATAATGACAAACATCATATTCACAATGGGTATTAGGCGGAGTCTGTAAGAATGATTCAAGTTTGAGCCACATTTACACATATCAGACAGAGAATCCAAACAGTGACATCTCATGAAAACTGAACACTTCAATGACTGTCCTTAAAGATCTAAAGATTAGCCTCCTGTATATAACAGAGGCATTGAACACTTTGATACTTTCCTTTGTGTTATAAAAAATAGTGCCTCTTAAAAAAACTATTGCCTCGAAGCCCTTGGGGATTATTTACATGGAATCTTCCAATGCAGAACTTCTAACTGCATTAT
>CAEFZP010005757.1:0-91314 GCA_903064625.1 Mallotus villosus
CAGTATAATGCTATCATTCCCTCACACTAGCTCTAGTAGATAGCTCTACTGTAGTGTAGTAGTAACGCTAACTAACGACTGGCTGTTCGTTCGTGAAGGCGCCAAAAGTGGATGGTAAAAATAGAAAAGGTAGTCTACAGTAGGCTACATTAAACCAATAAAACCGTTTCTAACAACGTTATGTTTTCTCCGTGTTTGTATTATTCAATTTAGTTGTAGGCCTATATGTGCTTACTTCTTTTTGCTATACAGTTCAGGTAATGCTAGCTAGGCATTTAGGAGTTGAATGATCAGATCAACCCAACATTCTGGGTTAAATGGTCAACCCATCTTGCTGGGTTAACGTGTGTTCTGTCCTATATTTAACCAGCTGCTGGGTTGGAATTGACTGGGCTGTTTTAAACCTTACCCAGCATTTTTTAGAGTGAACTGTGTCATGTAGGCTAGGCTGAATTGTGAGCTCACGGTGTCCGGTAGCCTACTCTATGCTATGAATATAGCGAGCAACTCGACATTCAGACGTCTCTGAGGTAGCTTTAAAATATCAGAAAACATTTATATATTGACGTTGATACATTTAGATGAATCAATATGTCCTACACCAGCTTGCGATCCATTTTATGACATTAGCCTATGTTGCCCGGGCAACACATACTACAGCGGTCTATGATGCATCTGTTTTCAATCGTTAAAATAAACATTACTCACAAATACATTTTCGTTGTACGATTTATTATGACATTAGATTACAAGTAAACGATTTGTTGGTGAAATAATCATTACCTGTGATTTCAAACGAGTACTGCAACGCTGTAGCCTACGCGAGACACTGTAGCTAACAAAAACATCCACAGCTGTTTACAGTAGGAAGTCAAACGGCGACAGAACATGTTCGGCACTCCCTTAAATCAAAAGTATTTCAATAAGTGAAACTGTCTGACTACTAACCCGAACTTCATTGACACAGCCTAAACTTGTCAATCTATTCATGAAAGCAATATTTAATTTCAGCCTAAACCGTACAACGGAACGTTCAACCAACGATCGCCACCAAGACGAACACTGTATTATACAATTTACCGGGGCAGCTTCTCCACAAAGGGCTATATCGCATTTTGCGTTGTTACTGACAATGATCGCTATTGAGCTTTTTATGCATGAGCGATTTTCCACTAAATAAATGTCAAGTTTATGTACGTTTTTGGGGGCACGTCATAAGTTAGCAGATATAGAGCTACTGTTTGAATCGCCATTCCATCAGAAATATTTCCAGTGATAACGTTGTTACAGTAGCTTCTTTCCAAGGGTGTTCTTAATGAATTATTATGCAATAGACTATGAGTAGGCTAAATGCTTGAAAATATCACTAGAAGGGAAAAACTTAAAGGGACGGACAAGGCACACCCTCACAATTTCCCCAGAAATTGCATGCTCTCTAGTTTTAAATATAATTCCACTTTAGTATAGATAGTATAGTTATATAGTATAGATATTTAGTATAGACAGTCCACATATTTAAATTTAAGGATACTATATGTTTATTGTATGCACCTTCCTGCCAAAGCAAATTCCTTGACTGTGCAAACTTTCATGGCCAATAAATCCCTTTCTGATTCTGATTCTGAAACAGGGACCTGTGGAAACAGGAATAGAACGTTTTCAGTTAAACTTCTCCCTATCCAAAATCAGCAGTTACAAGGACACAAACAATATGTAGGAAAATCCACTGCACAGAAGACAAGTAACACACCCAAAACACGTACCTCATACCTAAATATTGCTGCAAAACTACCAGATCATCGATCCAAGTGAAAAACTAGCTCATATTTCATGGCAAGAGGAACATGTCAAATCCGCATGGCTCTGTTTAATGACGACTGCTTCCCAGCGGGGCAGCCAGTGTCGGACATCCAGTCAGCCCTCCTGCACCCAGTCATGGAACAGGATCTCCAGAAACGATGAACCCCTGTGACTGAAATGATATCAACGTTTGATGCATCACTTGTGCTACATGTAGAAAAGTCAATGAATTTAATGATCAATTTCCTCATTAGTGTTATCATTATAAATAATTGTTGTTTAATTTACCGACAGCAGTTGTTGTCTGCGTAGATTATTTTTGTGGTGCTGGAGCCTTGGCACGCCGAAGCCTGCCAATCAGACCTCTTGCCATACCTCTGTAGCACCCCTCATAATCTGCTGCCACGACCACTGTTTTCACGAACTGGCCCCACTCGTTCAGAACACTGGTGACGTACTGCATGGTGTCCTGGCCATCACTGTATATCTTCTTGAGGATCTAACAAACACAGTTTCTTTATAAATCATAATGCACAATTCAATCATCAAGAACCAGTGAGTTCATGAGTATGACAGAATACTGATCAAAGTGATATTATATACAAATCTTTTTTGTGCCATCGATGCAGAGTATTTTTCCAGTCGTGCTGAGGATGGATGCCCTGTAGACTGGAAATATCTCCATCTCTGCAATGAGGTGTGCACGTCTCAAGACAGCAGGACATTGCAGGGGGGACTTGGGGAGAGGAGGGGTGTAGGTGTCAAGTTGGACTTTAAAATAAAACTTTTGCTAAACACGCTACACTTCTCCATTGTTTCAAGCAAGACTATACAGCATGGAAACAGGGACCTGTGGAAACAGGAATAGAACGTTTTCAGTTAAACTTCTCCCTTTCCAAAATCAGCAGTTACAAGGACACAAACAATATGTAGGAAAATCCACTGCACAGAAGACAAGTAACACACTCAAAACACGTACCTCATACCTAAATATTGCTGCAAAACTACCAGATCATCGATCCAAGTGAAAAACTAGCTCATATTTCATGGCAAGAGGAACATGTCAAATCCGCATGTGTAAACAATGGCGTTTTTGCCGTTTTTCGTGGAATCATTCAACACAGCAAAAATGACACCTAGCTAGTTACATGCACCACCAAATGACCTACAAAAAAAGGCAAGAATGAAGAAATTTGAATTTACCTGGGAGAAACGAGAGCATTAAATGAAGAGCTAGCTGGAATCTCCGGTTTATATGTATCTTAAACAGTAGCGTTTTTGCCGTTTTTCAGAGAATCATTAAACACAAAAAAACTGACACCTAGCTAGTTACATGCACCACCAAATGACCTACAAAAAGAGCCAAGAATTAAGAAATTTGAACTTACCTGAGAGAAACGAGAGCATGAAATGTATATTTTCTTATTCGCCGGTAGACGGCGGCAGCCATTTTTTTTTAATACAGACGGTCCTAGTCTAACGTCACGGTCAAGCCTGAGCCTGATGAGCAAAGGGCTCGCTCAACATGGCTCAATGATTGGCTAATTTCTGCTCAACTTTACTCAGCTCTGCTCAACCATTGGCCGCTGGTAGGGACTTGGCAGTTCGACCGCCTGGGAATGGCTCATCTCCCCCCAAGTCCCTACTGCTCAACTTGTGATCACGATCATTAAACTTCCTGGGGATGGTTCTTTATTAGATATTTTAGATGATATATTCTAGTTAGATACAAATACAAATATAAAAACTCTCCCAAACCTTTTTATTAATGAAAAACAACCAAGATCAATCTTATTTGTCAGACTTGGTACAGGTTGGATTTACTAAGAAACAACAGCCCCTGCACCAAAGAATGATATTTCTTAATGAACAATGCAAGGAAAGTAACACAAAATATGCTATTAGAATTGAGGTAATCATGAGGAGCTGAGCAAAATGCAGAGGATTCGGGTCCTGAGGCACGTGGAAATGCCAGCTACCTTTCAGGCAGCCCCCCTTGGTCAGAACTTGGAACCCCTGGCTATCTTTGTCCAGTTTAACATGTGTCTAAAAGATGCAGTATTGCAAGCACATTGCCAATCATGTCAATATGATTTTACAATGTCTAGATAAAGAAAGAACTTTAGGATTAACTACAAAGACATTAACTCACCTGCATACAACTGAGATGCTTGCTTGCGTTTGTCGAGTGAGCATCGACTGCCTCTGCTGACTTAAAGAGGTGGATTCCATCAAAATCAGGGCCAGCTGGTCCCTTGGACTCGGCAATGATGGCCTCCACCACAGACGTTTGACTCCTGTAACATTCAATCCCATTTCAATCATTCAAAATCATATTTCAAAAATTGAAAAGTTTTGTGTGCTCATTTCTAATGATTGTATCTTTCATGATTAGATTTGATCGTAATTCAGTACAGTAAAGAAGATTTTAACAAAGGTGATAGATGCTTCATACTTATGTTATTCATGCATAGATTTCTTTAAACATACCTCAACACCATGTATAGATTTCTTTAAACATACCAAAACACCTTGGGTGATGCGCCTGACGTAGGCCTTCACCTGGTGAGGCTTGAGGAAATGGATCATTTCCTCTTCAGCATGGTTGGCGTAAAGGTCCGGGTTGCCGTTAGAAAAGTTAAAGATATAACACTTATCCTGTATAAGAATGATTCTGTTTTCATAATTTCTTGTCATTAGAGAGCCCTCTCCCAACATGACATATAGGTGACACTAGGCTGACGTAAACAAACTGACCTAGGCATACTAGAGGTGCAAAATTTTTTTTAATCGTATCTGTGTTGAGTGAATCATGTGGTCAAGCCTAGGGCCAGAGAACTTTGTAAGTTTCTACATGCACGCGCACTCTGTCTCTGGGATCCACCATATTGACAGCTGATATGCAGGGGAGGAGACTTCTCACCAAAAAACGGTCTTACTTGAAGACATGTGAACCAGACAAACTTTGTAACACAATGGCGTGTGATGTTTTGTTTCCTTGCGGCCGCAAGCAATAAAGCTTTCTTAAACTTGTTCCCCAGACTGACTGTGCAATGCTTAATAGATGAATATTTCTGACAGTTGCCATTCCTGACTGCCTGAACCAGCAGCATCACGTCGTCCCTGTTGTAGGCCATCACTGCCCCTGCCAAGGCACTCATGAAGACGCCGTACTTCGCATGGCTCTGTTTAATGACGACTGCTTCCCAGCGGGGCAGCCAGTGTCGGACATCCAGTCTGCCCTCCTGCACCCAGTCATGGAACAGGATCTCCAGAAACGATGAACCACTGTGACTGAAATGATATCAACGTTTGTTGCATCACTTGTGCTACATGTAGAAAAGTCAATGAATTTAATGATCAATTTCCTCATTAGTGTTATCATTATAAATAATTGTTGTTTAACTTACAGACAGCAGTGGTTCTCTGGAGGGAGGGAGAAAATGACGTGAGTCTGAAGACGCCCGCTTGATCTCCACCTCCAGTCCTGTCACCTCCTCCACCGAGCAATTACCTGCAGAGCCGGAGCCCCCGGAGAGCTGCAGTTTCAGGACCGCAGTTCTAGGACCCTCGTTTTATCTGACAGCGCCACCTGGCGAATTGGATGATGAAATATACTTTTGAGTACGGGTCACTAGATCGCAACGAGATTGAATGGTTTGAAAGAGGCAAGAAACAAGGAAAGCTGGGGAATTTGATTATTCAGCTATGGATATATTTAAAATATATATACAACTAAAGAGCATACATTTCTGGGGAAATTGTAGGGTGTGCTCGCTTGCGTCGGTTGCAGGTGGGTCCGTCCCCTTAAGTTTTTCCCTTCTAGTGATATTTCAAGCATTAGCCTACTCATATTGCATAAAATATTAAGAACCCTCTTTGAAACAAGCGAACCCCCTTTGAAACAAGCTACTGTAAAAACGTTGTCACTTGCATATTTCAGATGGAATCGCGATTTAAACAGTACCCACAAAACGTAGTTAAATAAGTTTGACATTAATTTAGGGGTAAATGACTAATTCAAAGAAGTTTGCTAGAGGCAACAATAGTCATATCATCATAACATTGCCCTCCTTCTGTTTTTTGGTCCAGTCATCTGTCCGTCAAACTTTTGAAGTTTGCGGACGACACCACGCGTTGGGCTCATCGTTGGTGGGGATGAGTTTGACTATAGGTGGGAAGCTGACAACCTGGTGACCTGGTGTAGCCAGAACAACTTAGAGCTCAATGCTCTTAAGAAAGAATATACCCCCACTCACCCCCATCACCGCTTCCTGGGCACAATCCTCTCCCAGGACCTCAAGTGGGAACTGAACACCGGCTCCCTCACCAAGAAAGCACAACAGCCTCTTACGGCAGCTGAAGAAATTCAACCTGCCAAAGACAATGATGGTGCACTTCTGCACAGCCATCATTGAGTCCATCCTCACCTCCTCCATCACTATCCGGTACACTGCTGCCATCGCAAAGGACATTAGCAGACTGCAGCATATCATCCGCAGTGCTGAGAAGGTCATTGGTAGCAATCTGCCTACCCTTGAGGACCTGCACACCTCGAGGACCCTGAGGCAAGCCAGGAAGATTGTGGCCGACTCCTCCCACCCTGGACACATTCTGTTTCAGCCACTCCCCTCCAGCAGAAGGCTCCTCCGGTCCATCAGGACCAAAACCTCACGCCATAAAAACAGTTTCTTCCCATCCGCTGCTGGCCTCTTCAACAAGGCCAGGGACTCACACTGACTTTAACACTTTATCTGCACAATGACACCTTGCCATATTTGCACTGTTCCATATTTGTATTTCTGTATTTTTATATTGTATATTATAGCTTGTATATTTATACTTTATATGTGTTTTACATACCTTTCCCCTTAGTAATAGTTAGTATTAGTTAGTTGTTAGTAAGATGTATTCCTATATGTTCCTTTATGTTGAATGTATGCACCTTCCTGCCAACGTAAATTCCTTGTCTATGCACACTTTCAGATTCTGATTCTAAGAGGGAGAGCATCTCGTCGGACCTCTCCTCTTCCAAGAAACACAAGCACGAGAGGGGCGGAGGCCACCACCACCACCACCGCGGCGGGGGCGAGCGGAGGGAGAGGTCCCGGTCATACGAGCGGGAGAGCGGGCCGGGAGAGGAGGCCAGACCCTGACGATGACTCCTCCTGGGGCTTTTCAGACTCAGACCAAGGGGACGACGCGGCCAAGTGGAGCTCAGCTCTGCAGCCTCCTGGAGGGCTCACGTCCTGGCCTGCAGCAGCCTCCTTCATTCAGCTTTTTTCATTCATTGATTTCTCTCTCTTCGCTCTCTTTTTTTTTGTTTCAATGTAAACTTATGGTCTATGGAAATGACATTTACAGTGTAAAAATGGTTTAAACTGCTGACGTATTAATTTATAAAAGCCCTACTCAGTGGAAGAAGGAATGAGTACGTATGTACAACAATAAAAGGATAATTCTGGAACGACATTACAACATTTTGCACAAAATAGACTATAACAGACAACTTACACGATTTGTATTTCTGTATTTTTATATTGTATATTATAGCTTGTATATTTATACTTTATATGTGTTTTACATACCTTTCCCCTTAGTAATAGTTAGTTGTTAGTAAGATGTATTCCTATATGTTCCTTTATGTTGAATGTATGCACCTTCCTGCCAACGTAAATTCTTGTCTATGCACACTTTCAGATTCTGATTCTAAGAGGGAGAGCATCTCGTCGGACCTCTCCTCTTCCAAGAAACACAAGCACGAGAGGGGCGGAGGCCACCACCACCACCACCGCGGCGGGGGCGAGCGGAGGGAGAGGTCCCGGTCATACGAGCGGGAGAGCGGGCCGGGAGAGGAGGCCAGACCCTGACGATGACTCCTCCTGGGGCTTTTCAGACTCAGACCAAGGGGACGACGCGGCCAAGTGGAGCTCAGCTCTGCAGCCTCCTGGAGGGCTCACGTCCTGGCCTGCAGCAGCCTCCTTCATTCAGCTTTTTTCATTCATTGATTTCTCTCTCTTCGCTCTCTCTTTTTTTTTGTTTCAATGTAAACTTATGGTCTATGGAAATGACATTTACAGTGTAAAGATGGTTTAAACTGCTGACGTATTAATTTATAAAAGCCCTACTCAGTGGAAGAAGGAATGAGTACGTATGTACAACAATAAAAGGATAATTCTGGAACGACATTACAATATTTTGCACAAAATAGACTATAACAGACAACTTACACGGGTTGTGTTTGTTAGATCTATGCTTGCGTTCTTCTAAAGCCGTATTCTGTACAGATGCAAAGATTAACCATATTTTTTTATGTAAATTCAACATGAAGAATGATGCCTTGATTTAATGTGCTGGTATACATGCCTCTGAGGCCAACACAAGACCCCTCTTCTAGACAGTAGCGGCTGGTGATTTTTTTGGGGGGGGGCGGGGCGCAGTTGGGCGGCGAGGTTAAAATAGCACTTCACAATGAGAAGAAAAGAGTTTGAGTAGAATTAGAAGAGTACATTACTCACTGAACAACCAGCTAACCAGCTCCGGTTAGCATACAGGCTTGAGGATAAGCTACGGGTGTACGTCCCCTCCTCCCCAAAATTTTGCGCCCCAGGATTCAACTTTTATCCGCCAATGAGAAGCTGTCCTTGCTCAAACGTTTCTGAAAAGTATGAGAGCTCCCATTGACTTCCATTTGGCCGGCGCCCCCTCTAAGAGTGGCTTATCTCAGTGATAACGAATGGCAATTATTATATTTGGTCACATTTAAGTGGTTGTTGACAGGGGCCCTGTATTGACTGACAGCCACTGCAATGCAGTCCTTAGTGAAGCCTGAGTGGAGACCGGTCTTATATTACATTACATTTAGTCATTTAGCAGCCGCTCTTATCCAGAGCAACTTACAGTAAGTACAGGGACATTTTCCCAGAGGCAAGTAGGGTGAAGTGTCTTGCCCAAGGACATAACGTCATTTTTCAGGCCCGGGAATCGAACCAAAAACCTTTTGATTAATAGCCCGACTCCCTAACTGCTCAGCCATCTAACCCTCATATCTTCCCTATATGGGTCTTCATTCCGACTTCATAATGGTCTGATAGGGCCCAAGTGTGTATGTTTATGAATATACCCTTTGTTGCCATAAGACCAGTTGACTTAAATAATTGCATGAAGACATGCCTTCCTCATGCTCGTCTCAATTTTGTGATCATGTTATTCTATCAGGAACCAGAAGAGGGCAGCATGCTTTAGGTAATTGTCTCACCTGCAACCTCTGCACTGAGTTTGCACGATCCGGAAATACCAGCATAACAGAAATATCTTCAAAAGATGATTGACAAAAACAAAACACATTTGTGTACCTGGCCTTTTCACATTGATTATGAGAATTGTGTACATCTTATTGTTGCTCAGGTGGGGATGGTTGATATTGTTGTCTCCCACAAATTTCCATAAACATTTTCTAACTGCCTCACACTGACGCAGAGAACAATATCAGAGCCAGGTGAGTGAGTAAGAGGTTGTTGAGTGGAAAGCGGTACAGCGTGGGAGTGTAGAGGCTAGGAGGTAGTCTTAGTGACTCCTCTTGTTCCGCCTTTTTAAAATCATTCTATCTCTCTTTCTCTGTTTCTCGTTCCCTCTCTCATTCTTTTCCTATCTGTCGCATCTCTTTCTCTCTCTCCCTCCCACTTCATCCTCTCTCCTTTTCTACCCCCTCAGCCAGTATAATTTGTGAAGGTGACATTTTCCGATTCACGCTGCACCATTCTTCTGGTTGCTAATGTGAAAGGCTTTTATTTTCCTCCCAGGAACGCAGCCAAACAGTGGGTAGGTTATCAGTTTAATCATCATGCCTCCTGAAGCCGTCATAAGTAAACATTTCACGACGTGAGGACCGGGAGGAACTTTTTTGAAAGAGCAGGTGAACAAGACCAGCCACACCTGAGATGTTCGACATAATTACAGATGAGAAACAGCTGGCACAGGAGACCAACAACCTCTGGTGCCATTAGGATGTTTCTATTCACCTGTCCTGGAGGATGTAGTCTGATGTTACTGTTTCTATTTCACATACTCTTCATCAGGGCAGCCCAAACCTATTCTGGACAAAATGTCAGCCTTCTGGAGACTGGCCATTCATTTGATGTTGTACCTGGACAAGAAATATCTGCTCTTTTATCAGTTGATATTCATTTAATATTGCATCTTGAAAATGTCAGACTTTTGGACCTGGCCCATGCTTTTGATAATGCATCTGGACAAAATGTCAGACTTCTGGACACTACCCATTTATTTGATGTTATACCTGAACAAGAAATATCTTCTCTCTTGACATTTGATGTGAATTTGATATTACATCTGGACAGAATGTCAGACTTCTGGACATGTAGTCATTTAGCAGATGCTCTTATCCAGAGCGACTTACAGTAAAAGTACAGGGACATTCCCCTGAGGCAAGAAGGGTGAAGTGCCTTGCCCAAGGACACAACGTAGCAAGGCCGGGAATCGAACAGGCAACATTCAGATCACTATCCCGATTCCCTAACCACTCAGCCACCTTTCACCTGGACACTGCCCATTTATTGGGTGTGCTCTAGGCTTCGCCAGAGCCAACCTTTGTTATCTCACATATATATTTGTGAGAATGCTGTTAAGCATTCTCAATATTGTTTTCCTGTTTCTCTTTATTCTTCCAACTTCTTAGTTCTTCCGCCGTTTTTTGGCCTTTAACTAGTCCTGCATACTTTCACCAATTCCTACAATTGTGGTATCAAAACGTTCAGCTCCTTCAGGAGATGTTGGCTATGACTTCTGGTATTTCTCACTTTTTTCCTTTTAAATAATTAAGGTTTTTGTGCTAATTAATCTCCCATTAAAAGTAATGGTAAATCCTTTCAAATCATTAAAAAGCTTCCTCCTCTTTCAAACGTAACTACTTCAGCATACTTTCAGCTAGAGACACCATTCAACCTTTAAAATGTTCACAAGATATTCAGCTTTTTCAAATATTCAGCCAATTTTGAATTATGACAGTTTTAAATACATTAAAAATGTTGCTCCTTCTTGAGTTTTCGAATGAGCAGCGAGCAGAGTGGCACACTGCTTGCTGCTCCTTTTCTTATATTCAACTAAATTGTCAAACGAATTCCTCTAACGTTCATATAGTTTAATTTACAGAAACAAGTTAGACCTTAAAATGTAGGAAAACTTGTCCTCTTTCAGACACTTAAGAGCTGACATTTACAGATTTTCAGATAAGAGCCTTGAAGCGAGGGCAGCCTTTCAAATTATCTCATTAACTTCAATGGAGAGGTGGCGAAAATTCGTCAGATAAATTTGAAAGTATACTTTTTTGCCGGTAGAGTCGTATTTCTGACTCCACAGACAAATAAAGGACATCTGGTTCTGGTAGAGTCTTGGGTCTCGGAAAATATCCTCATTTTTTTGGATTGGAAGTATAGTTTTGCGTCTAGGTCAACTTGTTTGAGGTGTGGATAAGGGAAATGTTTGATTTTCTCACAACTCGTTAGCAAGGACAGTTGCGCCGTCACCGTGGTAACCAAACAGACACGCACCATGAACGTGAACGCCAAACGAGTAGTATTTCTGACCGCACAGACACATACAGGATATCTATAGTTTCGGCAGAGTCTTGTGTCTCGGAAAATATCCTTATTTTTTGGATTGGACATATAGGTTTGCGTCTAGGTTAACTCGTTTGAGGTGTGGGTCTAGCAACATTTCGGTTATTGTCTCTTCAAATTGAGCTAGCGCGATGGCTCTCCATAACTAAAAACGGTTGGACTTTCACAATCGACCAACTTGGCCAAACAAGGTATGTACATTGACCGTAAAGTGTACATAATCTAGCTAGATCGTTTTTATTTGAGCACATTTCCCAGAAACTGCACAAATCGAGGCTCAAGACTGTCATACAGTAGCTGACCGTCACGAACAGCCAAACAGGGGCTGGGGTAGCTAGCTACTGTAGCTAACGCTAAATGTTTGCTGCAGATGGCGTTAATCCAAGTAACAAATGCTTCGTAACTGGAACGTTTTTACTTTTAATTGACGATATTGAACAGGGGTCAGGTGGCTGAGTGGTGAGGGAGTCGGGCTAGTAATCAGAAGGTTGTTGGTTCGATTCCCCGACCGTGCCAAATGACGTTGTGTCCTTGGGCAAGATGCTTCACCCTACTTGCCTCAGGGAGAATGTCCCTGTACTTACTGTAAGTCGCTCTGGATAAGAGCGTCTGCTAAATGACTAAAAATGTATGAACACAGATGCTAAGTAACTTGTCTTTACTCTAAATATCTTCTCCGTTTTCAATTTGAAGCAGTATCTAGTTTACTGTAGGAAATCTCTCAATGCATCCTCTCTCTAGCTTTGCTTCGGCTAAAGTCAGATGGATGACAATGCATGCATTGTTCACGCCTAAGGTGTTAATACAGTATGTACAATTACCACTTTGACACACTTGCAAGAAATGATCCGCTGGTTAGATGTAGCATGATCTTATACCCACAATACTGTAGTTCAGCTTTTTGCAGCAGCAGCTTTTAAATCTGAGTTCGAGTAGCTTTTGCAGTCTCAAAAAAAAGTCACGTAATGTGACGAGATTCAATTTAAAAGTATAACAAACTCACCAGGGACAACGGCAACATCGGCAACCTTGCACCATGGATTATGAATTGTATGTCATCTTTAAATGCAGTGTCTGAACAGGGCTGGGTGTGAAGGCACACATGATTAGTTTCTCCTTCACCTTGAACGTGAAACCTAGATTCTAGGTTATAAATGTTGCCAAAGACCAACGGTTGCTACGTTACAAGGAACCAATCCGATTGGCCAACGCTCTTTACTGTTCCACTGTCCTTCCACAAGTACTTTCCAGTTTTGAAAAGAGTTCCAGCAACTACATTTCTGCAAGTTTTTCAATTTTCGCAACTTATTTAGCATCTTTAGGTGAGTTCATTTTATAAGGATTGAAAAATAATTCCATATATGAACAGAATTAATATCCCATCTCCTTCTTTAAACCTTCTACTTCTTCTGCTAGGACTTATAACTTTTTTTCAGCCATTTAATCAATTGTGCCTTTTTCCCCCAGCAAGTTCAATTCATTCCAGTGTTGTCCTTTTACCTTCAAATTCGTTCAACCCAGACTTCAGCAACTGGTTTTCTGCTAAATGTTCTTATTTTCCTGCAGCTCATCTTTCTGAATTTTTGCCCTTTTTGGTTTGCATTTTTCTTCTTCTTTTCTGTAGTTTTATGCCTTCGTCCAGCTCCAGCCCCTTTCAAACATACCTTTCAGGCGCTTTGAAGCTTCAGCTTATAACTTTCGACAAAATGTTCAGCTTTTTTAGCACGGTCAGCTATCCCCATTCAGGTTTTCAGCATTCTCACTGCTGTTTCGCAGGAACAGCCGTTTCTAGTTATTATTATTTTTGCCCCTCTAAGGCTCGGTCAATATTTGGACTACATAGAAAACGATAGTGTCAAAAGTTTTGTCTTGGTCCCGATTGATATGGCATTACTTTTGTTTACGTTCAATTGCACAGTTTAGGAGGATACAACGTTTTTGTGGCATAAAGTTGATTTTGTCGGCAAAGGGTAGACTACTCAGTTATAATAGCCTACGTCACAGCGTCGGCACATGTTAGCAACGACGCATTAGATACGACGTGCATAGAAGACTGTTGCACAGCAAGGATGGTATCGTGCCCCCCACTAGCATCCCTCAATATTTTGATTACTTAGAAAACTTCATGTCAAAAGTTGGTAGCCATTGAGTTGCTTGTCTTTTTATTTACCTGGCCGACTTGCTAGCCACAGTCACTGACGCTACTAACGTCACGAAACACGCGTGACTACCTCTAGCAGAACATTAGTTTAGCAGCTTGTTAACTTCTGGGAGATAGCTAGGCTATAGCTTTAACGCTACTGCAAGGCAGCTGCAGAAACGCCACAAGCAAAGAGGCCAGGGTGATAACTATTTACTCATTTTACTTTGTGATATGAAACACAATTGTGAAGTGTAATGTACAATATAAGCTGATATTATTGAGGAACTACATCTACTTTCGGAAACGGTAGTCTACTATTTCACTGAAGCATTAGAATCATGACATTAGCCTATGTTGCCCGGGCAACACATAGGCCTACTACAGCGGTCTATGATGCATCTGTTTTCAATCGTTAAAATAAACATTACTCACAAATACATTTTCGTTGTACGATTTATTATGACATTAGATTACAAGTCAACGATTTGTTGGTGAAATAATCATTACCTGTGATTTCAAACCAGTACTGCAACGCTGTAGCCTACGCGAGACACTGTGTAGCTAACAAAAACATCCACAGCTGTTTACAGTAGGAAGTCAAACGGCGACAGAACATGTTCGGCACTCTCTTAAATCAAAAGTATTTCAATAGGTGAAACTGTCTGACTACTAACCCAAACTTCATTGACACAGCCTAAACTTGTCAATCTGTTCATGAAAGCAATATTTAATTTCAGCCTAAACCGTACAACGGAACATTCAACCAACGATCGCCACCAAGACGAACACTGTAGTAGCTCTATACAATTTACCGGGACAGCTTCTCCACAAAGGGCTATATCGCATTTTGCGTTGTTACTGACAATGATCGCTATTGAGCTTTTTATGCATGAGCGATTTTCCACTAAATAAATGTCAAGCTTATTTACGTTTTTGGGGGCATGTCATAAGTTAGCAGACATAGAGCTACTGTTTGAATCGCGATTCCATCTGAAATATTTCCAGTGATAACGTTGTTACAGTAGCTTCTTTCCAAGGGTGTTCTTAATTAATTATTATGCAATAGACTATGAGTAGGCTAAATGCTTGAAAATATCACTTGAAGGGAAAAACTTAAAGGGACGGACAAGCAGGCACACCCTCACAATTTCCCCAGAAATTGTATGCTCTCTAGTTTGTGTTGTAGTTCCGTAATGGCGGAACGATCCGAGCGAAGCCATTCAGTCCGTTGTGGCAACACTGCCGAATATCCAGAAACTAAAGCCGGAGCAAGAACAAGTGTTGCTGAGTTTTCTTGGTGTAAATGATGTTGTGGCCCTTCTCCCCACGGGGTTCGGGAAAAGTTTGATTTTCCAGCTACGGCAGCTAGCTCCGTTAGTGGTGAAGGAGTTGGCTAAGGCGAACGCTAGCTATTGGTTATGGCAGATCAGAGTGGCTCTGGGCAGATCCAATAGTTTTAAACTTCAACAGAGTACCCGCCTACAAGGAAGTCAACGTTTGTCAATGGAGCGGAGCCAGACCCTCTGTACAAATGCAATATGTACGAGAGTCTGGTTAGGACCAGGCTACATAAACATGGCATAGGCTATATTTAGGAAACGTGTTATTCCAACAGCCGCCCCAAAATTGATCCTTCTCTACGTTGTCCTTGTAAAATTGTTGCTGGGGGTCATACAACTCCCTGTGCTTTTCAACTTCGAGAATGAATTTGATGTCGTATGCCTACTCCTAAAATTTCTCGCTGATTTTAGAAATGGACTTGGGGGTTCTCTCGGTAGGCTATTCACCTTATTCCGCCCCGCCCACCTTTTTTAGTTCCGTTGTATTCGAACTTTCTGTTTGCCGGAGATATCATTCAATTCAATGGAGAACTGCCGAAAAGTCCCGCTGCTAAAACATTATATAAGGTTGGTGGATTTGTGACAGTTGTGCTATGTTCGTGTGCTACAACAAGTCACCAATACACCCTTTCACTGGATGGCTTGAAAACGACTTTTAAGTGTTTATATAATTCGTTTGCCGGTCAGATCGCTGCTCTGCTTTGCTGCTATAAGTAGGCGTTACATTAGCCACAAACATAAGATGTTCTAACGATTTCACTGCAGGGCATATTTGCTATACCTTGTTTGAAAGCTTAAGCTTGCTATTAGCCATAAACTGCAAATGTATGAGTGACACATTACACAAATTGTGCTGTAATAATAAATAGTAACAACTTTTTCATCGAGGGTCTTAGGTAGAAGCTTTATTCAACGTGTTAAAACGTACATGAGTGCACTAGTAATCTTCCCTCGTATCTAATGGCAATTAGAAAGACGCATCTATTAGCTAATTTGATTGCTGCGTTGTTTCAAAAGCTTTACATTACATTTAGATGCACTCTGACCTCTTCTTTCCATGGTCAAAACAATCAAAAGACAGGGTCTGATTTTGTTTTCTCCAGTTGTTGTGGCAGCCACTAACTGCACAGTTGACGCTGGGCTTTATTAGCCTTAAATGTGTACCAAAGCTTGTTTAAGACGTTCTCTTATAGTACTGTTTTAAAGCGGAAAGTATACAAACAGGAAATGAGAATACGCGGATGGCCGTGCCAGAGCCTGTTTAAGGAGAGTGTAGGAGCCAATCATGTCCCTTTACATAGGAGCCAGCTGTATTATATTTACATATGATTTAATTGGCTATACGTCACTATAGGAGTCATGGGGAATGGTCAGACAATTAGTGGCAGCCTATTTAAGCACCTTTACACCTACATGGGGGTAGAGAGGGGGTGAGTGTGGGTTAGCATTTTTTGTTGACCGCTAACGCTTAGAACACTCGTTCCACACGTTTTGTGGAACGCTCAGTGCGCACAGTTCGCTTAGTTCTACTGTTGTTTTACTTTAAACTCAAGTGGACAATAAAAACCAGAAAGAATATCACGCAGTGGAACTGCATTATTGGAGCGCGTCATGTTCAGTGTTTTGCCCTGACTCAGCCTCTCAGCGGCTAATGGAGGTTGCAAAGAAGCCGCTACAGAGAGCCTTGCCACTCCTCATTAAGCCCCATTGTACCGAATTTTGTTGCAGTTCCACCAGAGTTCCACTGGGAGTGATCGCGTCGAGTGCAGAATGAATGGGAGTCTATGGAGCTAAACGGCTAAATTAGTCTCTTTCACCTGATTGTCGTTGAGTTGATTGAGCTGATTGGTTAGTGATGGACTGACTACGACCAGAGATCCCGCTTGATGGCATCCGAAGTGGAATCGTAATGTCAGAGCATTAGCAACATTAGAAACAACATTAGCAAGCCAAAACTCTTTCTAGCATGTGTATTGACAGGGGGAGCCTAACCTGTCAGCTGTGTTGTCGATGCCTCGAGAGAGAAAAGAAAGTGACCGGAGCTTGCCGTAATACGGTATCTCTGGTCGTACAATGTGTATGACGTCTCTGACATTGTCTTTTTAGAACCAAAAAACGACTTTTAAAAAATGCAGTTAGTATTTTTTTGGCCTCCCCTTTCGAATTCCAAATGAAAATTACTAGAAAAAAAATTCTACCCTGAGAATACTTGATTTTTAGGGGTATAGCTCCATAGACCTCCATTCATTCTGCACTCGACCGTTAGCACCATCATATGGAACTAGTGTGGAACTGCAACCAGTTCAGAACCCGGAAGTATCCCGAGAGTGCGAGTTCTCCTTATATTAGAAATTCTCTGGCCGTGCCCATCGCGACTTCCGGAATAAGGTGAATATCTGCACGCGTGTGTTGTGTGCAACGCATGACAACTCGTTTCTCTCAAACAAACGAAACAACTACGGGCATGCTAGCTCAACAGATCAATCCGTTTATTTTCATTCGTTTTCATCAGGGTAACCACATGTAAAGGCCGTTCGTTACCAACATTGTGTAGTTAGGTTTAATATACTGTGAATATTGGTACGTAGGTCTCCAAAGTATAGTATAAAAGTCAAAGTAAAACATTTTTTAAAAGTCTATAACTTTACAAATGTTCACCGTAGTCTACAATTGATGTAGTTAAATCTTAATAACATGTTTTTTTATTCAAATATATCAACACGAATACACCTGTACGAATGCAAATGAAATTTCCACTCAAAATGCTGACAAAAGTTTGATTTTGCTATGTTTATTTTACACAAAGCTCATATATTTAGCGCTCAAATAAAGGCCAAAAAGTGACCTATTGAACTCCCGAACTAGCATCACATCAAACTCAGAATGTGCATGCATTAGCAGTTAAGCTGTGGTGACGTATACGGCCCGCTTCTGGTGGGCCAGTCTGGATCAAAGTATAGGGCCTATTTTTATATTATTTATGAAATTGTAAAACATAAATACATAGATGTCTGCTAATAAGGTGACACGGTATTTATTTTTTGGAGCACCGAAGACCATGGGCGTCGCCACAATATAACTTGGGGGGGTCACGTCCCCCTCACTTAAAAAAAAAGTTGTTTGGACTCCCCCACATTTGCAATCAAAATATTAGTGCATGACTGGTCTACTAGTCCAGCGTTCTTTCCATTGCTTCACAATCAAATCCATTCTACTTTATCAGTAGGGGAAATACCCATAGAAATAGAAATCCACTCTGCGTTCTCCTGGTTTCCTACTCGAACAGCCTCATCACGCACGCAGATTCAACTCCCATACTCTTTGATCGAAGCGTCGCGCTTGCAGCTAACACTTCAGTCAGACATCGACTGTTCCACAGACGAGATGGACATAAGGTTTTTTTCTGGTAAGAGGAAAGTAAGTCAGAGTTGCCCAAGTTTTCCCTTCAGTGGCCAAAGCACCCTTATGAGACATTCTCTGACTATAATAGCATTAGCCTAAGTCACAAAGATCCTTCTGCAAACATTATTATCAGGGGCAGTTCTACACGGGGGCCCACAGGGGCCAAGGCCCCTGTAAAAATGTCCCTGGCCCCCCCCTATGGTCCCCCTGAGCTGATTGAAAAAAGAAAAAAAAATCATCATGAACAGAGAAAGGGACATTGCAGCCTTTTTTGCCCCATTAAATAAAAAAGTTAGAGAAACATATCAAGTTATTGAGAGAGCTGAGGAGGTAGAAGAGCTACCTCTAGCACTAGGCAAATACCATACTTTATTTACCCATTACAAGTGGAACAGAATTTGTTGATTTCTTAATCTATGCCATTTAGGGAAACACTTAAACCATGTCTTTTCTGAAAGCTTACATCCTAAGGATGTGATCTGTGGAAAAGACTCCATGTTTGAACACACCTTTGACAATTTCTGAACTGTCCAATCATGCTTTAGCCTACATAAGGCTGCCAAACCTATACCAATCGTGAATTTGATATGCTGATAACATGATTTACATTTCAGAAATCTTCATATGAACAATCTACATTAAGCTTATTTCAATTATCAATATGAAAGAATGCTCAAGGCATCTCCATGTCTCCTGATATAGGTGGTTGAGGTTGAGAGTGAGTCAGAGGCAGGGGCAGCATACAGAGGCAGTGGAGACAGCTCTGTTGCTGAGGTGAGTGCTGAAAAGGTAACAGGCAGTTTTTTAGTTTAGTCCTTGGCCCGACCAAAGTTGAATTTCTAAAAATCAGACGCAAACAAACAAAAACTTTGGGTTTGATTAAGGTGACCAAAAACCTCTAATGAGAGTTGGTCCAATAA
This sequence comes from Mallotus villosus, assembly GCA_903064625.1. Classification (NCBI taxonomy): domain Eukaryota; kingdom Metazoa; phylum Chordata; class Actinopteri; order Osmeriformes; family Salangidae; genus Mallotus; species Mallotus villosus. The sequence continues at coordinate 19,244 of CAEFZP010005757.1, forward strand.
CATGAGATATGACATTTGTTATGCATTATTATAATACGGGTGGTTGAAATCAAGCATTCTGATTGGTTGAGAGTGAGTCACGGGGTGTGCTTTATTGAGCATAAAGTACTGTACGGTGTACAGATGTTTACAGTACGCCTGTTTACATTTGCCTTAAAATGGAGCGTTCCATATTAGTGCGCACTCAAAATAACGGTTACATTATTGGTTGTCATTGGTAATTTAACGGTTACATTATTGTCATTGGTAATTTTCGTTGTCACTTGGTTGTCGTTGTCATTGTCATTTCAAAATTAACAGTAAGCAAACATGTTTCATGTTAACTTCGATCTTTTGGGGAGTAGAACTTTTGATGAGTGGTTAGCCGAAGATGATTATTCAGGTGGGCGTCATGCTATTATCGATACTAAAGAAATTGAGGTCTTTGAAATGTTGCGGAATGAAAGAAACACTGTCAGCCAAACTAAGTGGGCAATTAACTGCTTCACCAACTGGTGCCAAGAGATGGGGAAAACCGTAGACCTGAAGACCATTACCAGGGAAGAAATGAATGAAATACTGCGGGATTTCTACGGCACTGTGCGCAATGGAAAGGGTGACCACTATGGGATCAGCAGTTACGTCTGCCTGCGTTCGGGACTGAACCGACACATTAATGATCCACCATTGAGTCGGTGCTGGTGCTTAATGAAAGAAAGCGCTTTCAAGTCGGCAAACAATGTTTTTGTTGGCGTTGTGAAAACCCGTAGACGACAGGGCCACGACCAAACGAAACATCATGGATCCATACCAGCCTGTGATATTACATCAATAAAGGCCTCACTGGATCCAACCACACCAGAGGGCCTAGTTAGAAAGGTCTGGTTTGATATCCAACTGCACTTTGGACGCAGAGGGAAGGAGGGTAACCGCCAGCTAACCAAAGGGTCGTTCGCAGTTTTTGCTGATGAAAATGGACAAAAGTATGCCAGCATGACATTTAATGAGGAGACCAAGAACCATAAAGATCCTCAGGAGCGCAAGAAGGACAGTCGCCGTGGATACATGTATGCTCTTCCAGGAAACCTCCGCTGTCCTGTCGCCTCCTTGGAGAAGTACCTGTCACTCCTACCCCCCAACGCACCTGCTTTCTACATGCACCCAAAGAAGAGCGCTGCCTCTTCAGATGACATTTGGTAGGTATTGGCTTTAGTAGGCTACTCTTTAGCGCTTTAGCCAACCCTAACACGCATTAATAATAACGATTACAAAAATTCTCTGCCGCAGGTACAGAATGGAGCCAATGGGCGTCAATTATCTTGCAACAATGTTGCCCAGGATATGCAAAGCAGCGGGCACAACAGTCTACACCAATCACTGCCTGCGCAGCACCTTGGTGCAAACGCTCTCTAATGCTGGATTGGAAGCAAGAGAAATCATGTCAGTGAGTGGACATAAATCGGAAAGCTCCCTCCAAAGCTACTGGGCACCAAATTTTAATGACAGACAGCGTTGGAGTAATATCCTTGCTGGAGAAGGCACTTCATCCAACACCGAGCCACCGGCAAAGAGAGCAAGAGTGGTCGAAAGCGATCTTATCAGAGACGAAGGGGACATGAGAAACGTTTTCCATGGATGCACAATTAGTGGAAATATCCAAATTAATATCAGCAAACCGTAAATAAATATTATTTTATTGAAAGTGTCCCATTGTCATTGTTGTTATTTTAAAGGCAGCTTTTATGAAATGAGCAAAGTCAATTGCGAGATCTAGCTAGCTAGCTAGGCTAACAAACGTGAAGTTCACAATGATGTTTGTCCGTTGCATAGCAACAGCCACTGTTTACAGGGACTATTTTCTCTCGGCTACTGAAATGCGATACACAATGTTTGTTGTCTATAACTATTTTGTGCTGAAAGGCAGCTTACTATTTATTTACTATTTATAATTTCGCTGGCAACCGTATTATAAAAGCAATAAGGTACTCGAGGCAGTACTTTATCGCCAATAAAGTACGTGTTCCAGGGTTTGCCGGCCCTCCGCTGCGCGTCGGGCCTAACAACACCCTTGAACACGTACTTTATTGGCGATAAAGTACTGCCTCTCGTACCTTATTGCTTAAATGTGTAATGCCAATTTCTGGACTGTTTTAAGGCCATTATCAATGTGAAAAAGTGCTCAATGCATCTCCATGTCTCATGATATAGGTGGTTGAGATTGAGAGTGAGGCAGAGGCAGGGGCAGCATACAGAGGCAGTGGAGACAGCTCTGTTGCTGAGGTGAGTGCTGAAAGGTGACAGGCAGTTAAGGAAGATGTCCCATTGCTTATTGGGAAGTTTAGTTTTCAAAATCTTTTAATGTCCAGTCCCTCAGTATAACAACAATTGCAAAGGCATAATCTAGCATGCCTTAAATTTACCGTGAAATTATGAAAATCAATAATGAAATGGAATGAATAGCCAATTTAAATGCACCAGAATTCGGGAAATTGCATCTATATCTTTTTTTAAATGCTGGGGGAAAAAACCCCAGACCCCCAGCCTAAATGTGTCCCCCCCACTCTCAAAATGCTGCTGTCGCCCATGCCGAAGACCCATTTGGACTCAGGAAAAACCCTGATATGCTTTGCCGATTGCGAAATGTGATGGAAAAACGATTGGCCACAATATACCCTGACCAACCCCCATGGGGTTCGTTAGATTTTTCAGAGAGCTCTGTTAGTGGGAGTTGGCTAAGGTGTACGCTAGCGATTGGTTATGGCAGATCCAGAGTGGCTCTGAGCAGACCCAATAGTTTTAAACTTCAACAGAGTCAGTACACGCCCTCAAGGAACTTAACGCTTGTCAATGGAGTGAGCCCAGACTCTCTGTACAAATTAAATGTACGAGAGTCTGGTTTGGACCAGGCTAGGGAGAACTGCCACTCTCTGGAAACTTCCGGCTTCTGAACTGGTTGCAGTTCCACTCTGCTTCCATATGAGTGTGCTCACCACTGAGTGCAGAATGAATGGAGGTCCTATGAGTTAGATTTTTTGTTCAATTCATAACAATTTTGACATGCATTTTTCTGTATTTTGTTGTTATTCTGTCTCTCACTGTTCAAATAAACCTACCATTAAAATGATAGAATCAGCAGGGGATCATATATTTTTTTCTTACTGTACACAATAAGAATTAGTTGTCCATGTTTTCTGATATTTTGGTACAGAATCTTAGAACAGCTTGTAATTGGCTTGATTATGTGGCTTTCGTTCAGGACTGCAGTTTGGACTGGGAACAGTCGGGTCATGAATCTGACCAGAAATGTTGCAATCAATGAAAAGGATTAACCTGTTGTGGGTTGTGCTGAACATTTCTCTCTGTCTTTGTCTCTGTCTCTACTTCTCCCCCCCCCTCTCCTCCTCTATCTCTCTTTCTTTCTCACATTTGCTTTTCTATCCTTCCACCCTCTATCTCTCTCTCTTCCTCTCACTTCCCCACGTCCCCCCAGTTCATCTCCATGTACCCGAGGTCCTGTAATGCGCACCTCCACCATCACCTCCTCCCCCAGTGCGGAGGAGCTGACTCCAGACCACACCTCCTTGGACTCGGTGGCTGACAGTGGGCGTGGCAGCTGGACCTCAAGCTCCAGCAACTCCCACGACAACTTCCAGAACCTTCCGTCCGGTCAGTCACGGCCCTGGGACCATTCCCACTTGATGGGCTTCAGACACACCCAGCTGGCCGGACCAATCGCGGAGCTGGAGGGGATTGCAACACCATCATGGGCGGTGCCGACGGTGATGGTTGCCGGGGTGGATGACCCCACAGCCAATAGACACTCCAGTGATAGCTCGGACCATAACCAATCACGGCAGAGCTGGGCGTCTTCCAGCTCGCTGTCGGACACGTACGAAGGAAGCTACGGAACGATTAAACGACGAGTGGCTGAGACCTCTGCACCTCAGGGGGAGGGGTCTGAAAGGACAGCAAGCACAGATGCAGCCTATAAAATGGTGACATCGAGCACAGAGAAGGGCTTGATAGGTAAGGGATCACAGCTAGCCCCACCTCCCAATGTGTGTCTTTCTTTGACTGCTTGACGGACTTTTAGTCTGTCTGTTTCACTGTCTGATTGTTTGTCTGGCTGTCTTCAGTAGATGGTTGTGTCATGCTTGTGAACATTACATTGATATATTTAGTTGTTGTTGTCATTTTTCTTTATTTTCTTCTTTCCCCTCCTCTCCTCACTTCCTCCCTTTTTTATCTCCATAACTCCCCCCTCCATCCCAGTGTACTGTGTCACCTCCCCGAGCAAGGACGAGCGGTACCGGGCCCCCCCCCCAACCCCTCCGGGGTACCAAGGGCTGACCCTGGGGGATGTGGGGGTGGCCCTTGGAGGAATGGCGGATGCCCTGCCCCGGCCCACTCACCTCAGACCCCCAGGCTATAGCGAGGCACTGCAGAGGAGCAAACTGCTGCAGAGCCCCGGGGGGATGGGAGGGCTAGGGGACCCTCGTGGGATGGCCCCCCACCACCAGGGTCAAGGGCCCTCCTGGCCTCCCAGTGCCAGCCTGCCCCCGCAAGGCCCAGCTGATAGTGAGGAGGGTACGTTTTGTAGACAGACCCGGAAGGAGGGAGACCAGAAAACTGTTTTATGGAGCTAAAGCAGTCCTCTGTTTGTGAGGACCATCTTCTGATAGAAAAGAGGACAGGTATGGTAGATAGACCGGCCGGGGCTGCAGGGCAAAGGTTTCAGAGACCTGGAACATTTCTCTGTTTGCCCTTCAGAGGGCGATAGTGGTATATTGAGTCAGTAATGGTCACACATAGGAGATGATTTGTAGAATCACAATGTAATTAATTACATGCACTGACAAACATTAGGCTACCTAATTCATTTTTTCATTCATTTAACTTGATTTCTTTGAATTTAGAAAACTTTAAAAATCTCAACTTTGATAGCAATCTAAATAAATGTAAGTTAATAATGAACTAGAGAGGGAACAATTTCTAGGGAAATTGTAGGGTGTGCGTCGGTTGCAGGTGGGTCCGTCCCTTTAAGTTTTTCTCTTCTAGTTAAATTTTTCAAGCATTTAGCCTACTCATAATTTATTAAGAACCCCCTTTGAAACAAGCTACTGTTACAACGTTGTCACCGACAACAGATGGAATCGCGATTCAAACAGTACATCTGCTAACAGAAAATATGCCCCCATAAACGTAAAAGGTTAAGCTTGACATTTATTTAGGGGGAAATGGCTAATTCAAAAGAAGTTTGCTATGAGCAAGCTAGCTGCTGTTGCTAGACAAACTTCACTGAGTGGATTGTTTGAATGTGCCGGAAATTAGAAACGTTTCTTTTGACATAAAGTTTAGGCTGTGGCATTGAAGACAGAGATGCTGCACACAAGCTTGAGTTTAAATACATTATTTAATGTGACATTACTTACATGCACGTCTTGATTTGCTTAAAAGTACATGTATGATGCTAGTACACCACAATACGATACTCGCTGTGCTACAGCACATCTTGCACGTTGTATCCATGCGTCGTTGCCAGGGATGGAAATAAAAACATGTGTCCACCGACCACTGTGGCTGGTGGATTTCAAAATCTACCAGCCACTCAATGTTTTTACCAGTCACTTTCTTGTTTTTAACTGCATGTGAAAATGAATACTACAATACTTTGACGATTCGTGGTCTTTTATGGCTTCCAGTTTTCGGTTTTTAGTTCCAACCAGGGTTTTTCCTGGGTCAAAATGGGTCTTCGGTGCTCAGAAAAAGATATATATATTTTATTTTTATTTGTTTCTAATGCATGTATTTATTCCCAGGTATTTAGCAATTTCCTTTATTTTCTTCGTGCCTACACTATATATTATCATTCCAGGTCAAGAATACAAATGGAGGCTGCGTTGGAAATCGTTAATCAAACTTTTGTCAGCATTTTGAGTGGAAATTTCATTCGCATTTGTACAGGTGTAGTAGTCATGCACGTTGGGCTGGCCCTCGCAGCTGAACGACAGTTTACTGGCCGCTCTGTCCATTCGCGCACCTCACAGTTACGTATCGATCAGACAAGAAGACACGCTTCAACTCGATTACCAATTATTTGTTTGTAAACATTCAGGATGCGTGCGCAACATAGTGGCAGAAAACCGGGAAAGATTTAGCTTTTTGTAAAGTGGCAATCTGAGTGTGAGCCCGTTACACAGTTTTTCCGCGTTTTTCATCGCTGACTTTTTTTTGGCCTTCGGGATTTGTCATAGGATCTCGGGAAAACGGCTTAGGCGCGTGCCCAAATTTTCTCTATGCTATTTTTATTTACCCGCCACAGTGGCCGGTAGGTGGAGAGAGTTTACGCTAATTTCCATCCCTGGTCGTTGCTAACGTGTGCTGACGTAGTGACGTTGGATTGAGTACCCTTTGTTGACACAAGCCACTTTTTGCCACAAAAACTTAAGTTCAGCCTAAACCGTGGAACGTAAAACTTTTGACACCGACGAATAAATATATATGTGAAAGAACAAAGGTTGTGCTCTCACCGAAGGCTTGAGCACACCCAATAACTGGCTCCAAAGAGACATTACAATATTTGGAAGAATTATACTTTTTAAAGTGGAGAGCCTCTCATTAGTTATTTACCCAAGCTATTTGCTGGCAATCTTGGCAAAAATGTATTAATAAGGAGAATTTGGATTATATTTGGAAAAACAAATGTCAACAAACACACAGCGACCAAAATAATCTCTCACTGGTTCTTTTGCAAATCCCCCGTCAACCACAAACGTAAACGGGCGCCTCCCTTTGGCCCCACTATCTCCATCAAATTTGGATGGATGGAAAGGCGGCCGTTAACCGGATGATCAATCGCCGTGAGCGAGTCGCCGGTTGTTCGCTGTAGCCGATCGAGGGTCACACTTCTGACACCAAAACTATGGAGGAAAATCTGACGAAACTGTGTACTTTGAATAGTCAAGATGGCGGCTTATTACAATTTATATAGTTTGTATAGTACATTAGCAAACAGAGTACTCTGTGACCATGTCATAACAAAGGACAACTAAAATAGAGTCGTTCGAGAGAGTGGTCCCATTCACAATTCAGAGAGAGTCTTATAACATATGGTCATCTTAGAACAATTACAATACAGTGACAATTAGAACAACAGAGCCTCAGGACCTGGTGTTCCAGGCTCCTTTGATGTTACATCTCTCCCCATAACAGGGGATAATAAAGCTACAGGAAGCCGACCATCCAAATGGCCTACTGTCCTTTGTGTGGTCATTACAAACAAGAGTTAACTAGAGGGGGTACAATTTCTTAGCCTGGGTGCCAGCCCAATTGATCCCCGCCCACAAAATAATTTGGTTGGGTCTGGGGTCTTACGTTCGGGGAAAAACTATATCCGAACAAGAGCTGTTCGGACCAATCAAATTGTTAGACCGGGCTTTATACGATGATGGACAGATGATCTACAGTAACTTAATCAACCACGTCACAAAAGAGCGCTTGAGTTTAATTCGTTTTCAACAAACATGGGGAGAGCTGAGATGTGATGATTCTGCCATCGAGTCCGTTTTAGAAGACATCGACAGCGCATTAATTTTGAAAGAGGAACAGAGAAACGCAATCAAGGTATTTGTCGAACGAAAAATGTTTTTGCCGTCCTTCCTAGGGGGTTTGGTAAAAGTTTGATTTATCAGGTCTATCCAATTGAGCAAAGAGGCATTTGTTTTCCGGGTTAAGTTAAAACACGCCCATACTCACAGCCCAACTGAGAGTTATCACACTCATATTCTGACCAGAATTGTGAGTATGACAACATCAGGCTAACAATTTCTAGGGAAATTGTCATTACGTAAGGTGACATTCTAAAATTATTATGAAGACGGTGGACTGGACACAATTCATTTTGACATTATGAACAGAGTGCTAAAATTTAAATGGTTGCAAATCTAAATTTGGAAACTAATATTTAAGCAATTTTAGGCCACATAATATGTCAATTTGGAACAATAGATTTATATTTAACAGATAAAACATCTTTATTTATAGAAGACTGGTGGGATAAAGGAATATGGTCAATTTGACATGTTATGGACATAGGAGGTAACATCTTGGACTATATCAACTTTTGTACTAAATTTAAAATAAACAGCTCTCAACAGATTTATACACAGTGGCAAATCCTATGAGCCTAGGATAAACCAAGTGGTTTTTACAGATACAAATTCCACAAATGCATTTCTGAGGAAATGTCTGGTAAAAGAATGCTGTCCGACCATTTTACATTCTTATAGAAGCAGCAAGTGCTTCTATACTCTTTTGACTGTAACTCACAGTCCAAAATGGTGGCATTGCAACCTTTTCGCCATCTAGTGGTGGTTGTCAAAAACACACCAGAGCTTCACCTCTTGTCTTTTATACTTTTATACTTTGGTTTGGTTCAGTGTTCATATAATCTGTGTGTGTGTGATATCAACCCTCTTCTTTCCTGTGTGTTTGCAGATGAACAGGTCTCTGCAGTGTAACTGCGGTCCAGATATTCCGAAGGGTCTTAAGCCGAAGCAGTCTGGGCCAACAAGCACACTCCTGGTCCCCTCCCCTTCCTGTGAGGTCATGATGGTCTATGATGCTCTCGTGGGGCTTGTACAATCATCTCTTTCTACTCCATTTTAAACGGTGGTGTTCAGTCTTTCGGAACAGAACTCTTTCTTGGCACTGACCACAGTATAATGTCACTTCCTCCCGGCCGTAGGCACTGGTCAGAGAACTGACTGAGGTGGGATGTGATACAAAGGGGGAATGGTAATAGCAGCAGAACAGAAGAAGGAAGGAGAGGAGGGGAAGATGGAAGATAAAACACCCCACCCATAGGGTCAAAGCTCAACCTATTTTTAACTATTTCTAGACCTTCCACATGTACTGATTTTCATGTTGTTCAGTGGGGGTAAATGTTCGATGTCAATGTCTGTATCACAGATACACTTTGCCCCTGCCATTGACTTACCAGCCGTTGACTTAACAACTTTGTTGCCAGGTTTGTTGTGTGGACGAAAGCAGCAAGATTGCAAACAAGATTCACATTAGCTGGGAGAAAGATTTATTTCTCCTTTCTTCTTCTCTACTATTCCATGTTGAAGTTGCAGAGGCAGTGAGAATATCCATACCTCTCATTTACAGAGGTGCGTGTGTGCGGTATTGTAACTTGTCCAGCTGTATGAGATGCTGCTTCTAGTTGCTATGCTTCAGACAGATGTGATTGTGTGTGTCTGCTGTTCTCCACCCTCCTCCCATCTGTGTCAGCACAATAAGGGGTACTTAAGCAACACTGTGTCCATCTACAGTGTACTGTGTAATTATTAGAAGTCGTTTTTAACGAGTCAGGAGAATAAATACATCAGTGCTGTAGAGTATCACAGTGCGTTGTCCATTTAACTCAATACATTTATTGTTATTATTTATTAACCACAGCATTGTGGTTAAAAGACAAGCCACCCACCTAGCCAATCAGATATCAGTATTCACACACACATACGCTTGCAAAATGTTGTTTCTGTAGTTATATATTTTTTGTTAGACTACAACTCATCTATTGGGTCATCTATTCAGCTTGTAAGATGAACTTTAAAAGTATGTTTTTCAGGTGACTTTTTGCTGTTGCAGTAAAGACATATAGAAGGAGTGTAATCCACCTGGTCTGTTTATTAGGTTTTTAATGGACCACCTCCATCTTGGCTGCAATCTGTCTTAATTATTCTCTCATTCAAGAGAGGAAAACAAACTATCCAAAACTGTGGCTTGCATCTTCTTCCTGTTCATCTGGGGGGGGAAAGATAAATGCAATTTTTGCAATCTTTTTATAAAGAATTATGTTTATAAAGAATAAAGTTTTTTTCTCCGCATTTGACTCTATATTGACTGTAAGTCAGTAGAGGGTTTGGTTGCCTACGTTTTTTTCAGTTTTTTTCGGGGATATAACTGGACTGTGTTTACATTTAGCTTCAGCTGCCTGTACCATGTGACGACAACGCGTTTATGCTATATGAATACTTGAAAATATTAATGGTAATATATATATACAGTGCGTCTATATGAATTTATACATATATATTTTTGGTTTGTCATAAATTCATGTTTACTGCGCATGTAAAAATGAAAAAGAGTCCTATATAAAGACAATTTTATAAATATTTTGTTATAATAAAATAAAAAGATGGTGATCGCCCCTTCTCATGTTGATGGGCAGGAATCTTTAAAGGATTGTTAGTTTTAATTTTTGCTTTGATGCCATCTCTGTGATGGTGTTCCAGAATACGGAAGATTATTGATAATCCCGCTAACCAACTGTACCGTATTTTTTATGAACGTCAAATGTTTTGTCTGGTTGGCAAAATAATTGGGACAATACACAACTGCAAACTTATAAATAAGTTTCACTTCAATCATATACCAAAGAGAATTACGGCTCTACAATGTATTTTACTGTTGGAATAGGCTAGCAACAGTTGTAGTTCTGGATGGAACACCCCTGCGTGTGTTACAGCGTGTCCTAACTGGATGCTGAGCAAGCATCAGCGACAAAATCAGTTTATGTGCTTTGTTTTCTATTGGAATGTCCTAACTGGATGCTGCTGTTTCTGTTTACTTCCTGTCGCTCACGTTGAAAGCTATGTTGGACACGGTTTCTTAGGAACATGGTTAGTTTACATGACTTAACAGAAGTAAATATGACGGATATGGTGTGGACAGACAGCATCCGATGTGACGCGATAGTCGAACGCTTACTTGCTGCTAGGACACTGTGTTACTGTATGCATAAATCCTATTCTGCTCTGCTGGTCCTGTTATTTACTTTACATTTTGTCATTTAGCAGACACTCTTATCCAGAGCGACGTACAGGGACATTCTCCCCGAGGCAAATAGGGTGAAGTGCCTTGCCCAACGTCATTTGGCATGGCCGGGAATCGAACCAACAACCTTCTGATTAATAGCCCGACTCCCTAACCGCTCAGCCATCTGACCCCTTAGTTAGTCCCTGGCAGCCCTGAGAGATAGATATCTCCATATTGAAGGAAGTGTATTGACCAATGCCCTGTACAGAACCTCCATTCAATCTTCTCTCTTGCTCTGCTCAGTCAATCACATGACCGAGTCATTTGATAGAGAAGTGTTACACACATACAGTATGATATACTTTTTGTTTTAATTTCTTTACTCCCTCCTTCCTCACCTCACTCAACTTGTTCCTGCACCCTAACTTCCTGTTATCTGGAAGGCAGGAAGTGAGATGTTTCTTGTTTTCTGTAGAAACACGCCAATGCAGGGGTTAAACAGACGGGCACCACTCTATGTTCAGACCGAAGCATATGTACTGCACTCATCTAATTTGAATGACAAAAGTATTATTTAGGTTCTGTGGCTTATCTGTGGAGCTTTGTCTCCATTGCTTCTCCCGTTGTGCTTAATTTATGTCTTTTAGAAAGACTGTCATTTGCTTATATGCTCGTTTTTTTTGTTTTTACCAGTGGTTGTAAATACTTTTTTTTATTTTTGTTTAAGAGAATGTAAAAACTAAAAAAAAATTGGACTGCAATGAATTTGGATGATAATAAAATGTTAAACGTTTTCCGTGTCTGCCAGCTGATCTGTTAACCTAGTTTTCTAAGTTTGCCACTTATCTTCTTTGTGTCTTCTTAAGCGATTACTAGAGGGGGTTGAGTGTGTGTGTCTGACTCCTCTGCCCTCATTTCCTTGCTGTCTGCCAAGACACACACATTCACACACACACAAACACCGGTTTTTGTGTCAGAACACCAAAACTAACATGTGAAAGTTCCTAGGAAACCCTTGTAGTGGGAATTGTAAGGCCGGAGATGCTTTGTGTTTGTCCCCGGCTTTGGAAACAATTCTGTTAGATGTTCAGGGAGATCATTGACTTGTTAATATTTGACTCCAATTTAGAAATGTGCAAGTCCGTTACCTGTAACCTCGAAGGCTAAACAGTTAATGGCCGGGTTTCCCGGCCAATGGCGGTTAATGACTTACTTACAATAAATATACATACAAAAAAACGGGCGATGGACACCAGCGATATGAAAGCAACATTTCAAATTACGTTTAAACAAAATATATTCCTTCACCAAATAAACGGACCTTTCCGTTTGAACACATAAAAAACTTTCCATAAACGTTTTAAACACCCGGAATTGTAATTCTCGCTTTTGTTGCCAAAACTGTCATTTACTAATTATCTGACCAAAGAACCGAAATTTAGCAAGTGCAATATTAACCGAATCAAACTCATAATATAGAAAACCGGTCTGTACATAATTTTCAAATCAAGAGTATGGTAATTCACAATACATTCTTAAGTTTGACTAAGAAACTGAAACAACACATCTGTTTTCAAACCAATACATTTCTCTTTCCAATGTCAATTAATCTTTCAGATTTATTTTATTTTTATGTTTATCTCTCATGACTGGTGTGGGCAACTACATGCAGAATGAGCTTCAATGAAAGAATCAACTTCCGCTAGGCTCAAGTGCATGCACCTCTTTTTCAAGTACAGAATTCAACCATAACAGCCAAAGTAGTAACATTAATTGCATTGAATGTCCATCTCTGGACATTCACGGCCATAAAAACCCAAATTCCTGCAGTTAAAGCACGCATTTTTGCTCATCATAGACTGACCATTTCTACTCGTGTTGGCCTACCTTTGTGTCGACTTTCCTGCATGTTTTTTCAACAACATCTCAACGCACTCTGCATGGGATTTTATCAACCTTAACTCAGTGCTGTCCCTTGAGACACATATAATACCAGCCAATTCAATTGCATTCTTCAAATGCAAATCTTGCAAAAGACGTTCCCGGAACTGTTTATCAGAAGACGCCTGAGTCATAAAGGAATGGCAAATGTCTGACCTCGCTTGTAGTCTGTTCTCGCTCTCCCGGCGAAATCTCTTCTGATTTAATCGAGACACGCGCCACCACAGCGAACGTCGTACCCGGACCATCCAGAAAATCTGAAACATGGATCTTGCATTTTGGGAAAATAGATGACCTGCCTCCAACCAATCCAATCAGAAAAAGCCCTCCAATCAGGCTTAAATCTATAACAAAACGACCCCACACTCGGAAATCCACATTTATCAATCCATATTTGAAATAAACTATTGTTACTGTTGACATGCTGAATGTTAAGATGCTGTGTGTTCTTACACTGGCGTCATGACGTGTGATTGATATGTGAAAAATCACAAAAGGTGAAGGAAACCACCTGGGTTCAAGCTTTCCCCGGGCCCGACATCTGAAGTTCAGTATGAGTGTAAAGCCAATTTCCAACTTTTAAGTCCAGCCTTGGTTGACGCTCTTTAAGCACTGCAGTCGTTTGTGATTGATAATGGGATTTATTGCAGAAACAAAAATAAACATGAGTTTGTACCTGGAAGTGCGAAACAGCGGTAGATCAACTTTTTCCAGTATTCCAACAATTCCAATAACGTAGCGCTTGCTGCGGTCAAAAAAACATATGGCTGCATGCCTGTTCCACTGCTCTCATTGGTTACACGTATAGCCTTGGGATGGGGACAAGTTTTAATGGCACCACCCTTGCTTTGCCCATAACAAAGGCACAGTGAATTTTGTGCTCATCATCCTGAAGTCTTAGGTAGGAGACAGTGCCATAACCACTTTCACTCGCATCCGAGAAATGATGGAGCTGAGCTGAAGTGAGGGTACCAAAGTTCCCTGGCAAGAGGCATCTCCTAACTTTGAACTTCTCCAGTTGGGACAGGTCAGTTGGCCAGCTTAACCATCTCCTGTGTAGGTTTTCTGGTATGGGATCGTCCCAAGCAAGCCTTAGTCCACATAACTCCTGTAGTATCTGTTTTGCAGAGAGGATGACTGGTGCCAGCATACCCAAAGGATCAAATATGGAATTCAACATAGACAAGATCCCTCTTCTGGTAAGTGGCTTGTCTTGAAGATGGATTTTGAAGACGAATGAATCGGACTGGATACACCATTGCACCCCAAGAGCTCTTTCAATGGGCAATGCGTGGACTTGATTCAGATCCAGATCTTTTATCTCTTGTGCTAGGATCTGTTCTGGGACGGAGAGAAGCAACGACCTGCTGTTACTGATCCATTTATTTTGCTTAAAACCACCCATAGCGCACAGCCTGGTGAGATTTTTGGGCCAGTAGAATGGCTTCTTGCTCCGAGTTTACGGATTTTAGGCAGTCATCCACGTAAAAGTTTCTGAGGACTGTCTGTGTGACTTCTGGGTCAAAGTTGGCAGTGCTGTCTCTCGCACATTGCAATGCAGCTGGGAGATGATGTGGCTCCAAAGATGTGTACCACCATCTTGTAATCCTCAAGATCTTTGCTCAATTCTCCATCAGGCCACCACAAGAATCTTAAAAGATCTGAGTCCTCGTCAGGTACTCGGACCTGGTGAAACATGGCCTCCACATCAGCTATAAATGCGGCAGTCCCTTGCCGAAACCTTGTGAGGACCCCAGTAAGACTGTTGGTGAGGTCTGGGCCTTGTTGAAGCTGAGAGTTGAGTGACAGACCTTGGTAAGTAGCTTAACTTGTGTTTTTTGGAGTGATACACCCCATGATCTACCAGGTTTTTCCCTTCTTGGTTTCCTTTTGCGTCTCCTGTGGTGTTAGTTGGATAGCAAAACCTTTCCTTAAGTTGTCAGCCATGAATATTTTGTATTCCTCATGAAATGTTGGGTTCTTTAGCAGTTTTCTTTTCAGGCTTATGGCTCTTTGCTCAGCCAGACAGCGGTTGTTTGGGAACTCAGCGTTGTTTTTTCTCAAAGGCAAACCAATGCTGTATGCCCTTCTTTCAGCTTTACTGAGTTAGAAACCTTTTTCATGAATTCATGGTCTTCTTGAGACATCTCTAAACGCTCCTCGTGTTGACGCTCTGGGAAATCATGTTTCAGCTGTTGTTGTAGTAACTCCTCAATCCTGTTTGCTGTGACGAACTTAACAGTGCCCTTTGTGAGCGGCCCGTTGACTGTCCATCCCAGAGACGTTTTTACGGCGTAAGGACCATTTCCCTGGCTGTTAATTATCGTCCATGGTTCCAAAGCCTTAGGAACAATGGGCCTCATTCTCAAACATTTTCTTAAGTTTCTTCTGAAATGTTTCTTACGGGCTTCGGAAAAACTACGTAAGAAAAAGACGTCCGCCAAATTCATAAACGCTTGAAAATGTGTTCCTACGCAGCAGAAGTTTTCTGAGCTGTGCTCCCCGGAAACGTTTTCTTAAGTTGAAAGCGTGTCCTCGTGTTCCTGAATTTGCATACATACACGCCCCGGCAGCTCCTTATAAGGGCACGCAACAGCAGTGACGTGTGCAGTCTGAATCGACACAATTAAGAAAACAATTAGGAAAGCAACAGGAACGCAAGTTATGTCCAAGCGAAAAGCAACCGTAATTGTGCCATATTGTATGCCTAAGGTGCACAGTCAGTGATAATTGGATGGCCTGGTTGAATTTATATGATGTTCAAGTCCAAGTGCAAGTTAAAGGTTTTATTTGTCACATACAACATCACACCAGTAAGATGAGCAGTGGAATTGTTCTCCACTTGATCTAAGAGTGTGCATACTAAGCAAGGTAAATTATTATAATTATTTGAATCCGCGGATGTCTGTAGAGTTGATGTGAACGTAATCACCAACGATTTATCAGAAATTCATTAACACTTCTAACACGGAGAGTTTTCTTAACTGCGATTCCCCTTGTGGTTTTTTAAGGAATCGCATTTGAGACAACTCTGGACGATTTACGACTGCTATTTTGAGTTCAGAAAGTCTTCTGAAGTTAAGAACAAATTAAGAACAGATCCCAGATGAGAAAACTTTCATGAATGCCAAATGTTTTCCTAAATCCAATTAAGAAGAAATTACTTCTTAAATTCTTCTTAACTGCGTTCGAGAATGAGGCCCATTGTTCCCAATCAACATACTGACTTCCGCTTCAATGTGTGGAATTTTCACTTTATGGAGATACGGCCATTGCTTTACATCCTCCTGATTGGGAATATTTTCAGGTTTCACAGGAATCACAGTGTGGGAGTACACCTCGGGCAGTTCCAGATACTCACTGCTTTCAAGACCACTGATCTCCATACCTGTCACCAGGGACGTCTTTATGACCTGTTCCTTGTTCATGGTTCTGAGCAGAATACTTGTTCTGCTTCCTGTGGTCTGTAACTGCCTGAGTAAGGACTCTGTGCAGAATGTTGCAGAGCTTCCTGGGTCCATAAAAGCATAGGTATTTATCACCTTATCACCTTTTTTCATATTGACTTTCACAGGGACAATAGCAAGTTTGCATTCTGAGTTACCGGCCCCAGTCTCACTCCACACGTTAGTTTGATTTGCGTATACTTTTGTCACAGCCATGTCTCTTGAGCTTCCACCTTTCTGATTGTTAGTCTCCTTTTTGTTGATATGTAGGACAGTTGGGTGCTTAAGAGAACACACTTGACAGGTAAGTCTCCTTTGACAACCTTTGCTCATGTGACCGACTTCAAAGCATCCAAAACACACTCCTCTTTTTCATAGGAACTCAAGTTTTTCTTCACAATTTTTATTTTACAGCGGACACGAGATGATGGTGTTCCTTGCAATGCAAGCACTCTTTACTTGCATTTGTTTGTATTTTATTTGCACCTTCCGATACATCCTGCTTAGTATTGCTGTGTGTCGCTGTTTCCACACAGGTAGCAAATCCACTGTATCCACCTTTGGGCCTCCTGTCCTTGGAGAGGATGGGCTTGCTTGCCTGTGATGAGCCGGCACTTCTTGCCTGTGTGAGATTTACATTTCCAAACAATGGATGTGACAGGATTCTGGATTGATATCTCACAAACTCTACTAAATCCGAAAACTTGGGCCATTGCGTTCCTGTATTTCAAAAGCTTTAACTCGCCATCTTTCTTGCAATTTGAAAGGCAGCTTACTGAAAATGGCTTTCATGTTAACTGGATGGTTTAACTCCTCCAAATACTGTACAGAGTTCATGGCATTCAAACATCCATTGAGAAACACAGAATAAGCCTGCAAAGCGTTTGCATCCTCTTGTTATGAACGAGTGGGGCCAGTTCGTGAAAACAGTGTTCGTGGCAGCAGAGTCTGAGGGGTGCAACAGACGTATGGCAAGAGGTCTGATTGGCAGGTTTCGGCGTGCCAAGCCTCCAGCACCAAAAATAATCTACGAAGACAACAACTGCTGTCGGTAAGTTAAACAACAATTATTTATAATGATAACACTAATGAGGAAATTGATCATTAAATTCATTGACTTTTCTACATGTAGCACAAGTGATGCAACAAACATTGATATCATTTCAGTGACAATGGTTCATCATTTCTGGAGATCCTGTTCCATGACTGGGTGCAGGAGGGCAGACTGGATGTCCGACACTGGCTGTCCCGCTGGGAAGCAGTCGTCATCAAACAGAGCCATGCGAAGTACGGCGTCTTCATGAGTGCCTTGGCAGGGGCAGTGATGGCCTACAACAGGGACGACATGATGCTGCTGGTTCAGGCAGTCAGGAATGGCAACTGTCAGAAATATTTATCTATCAAGCATTGCACAGTCAGTCGGGGGAACAAGTTTGTCTGGTTCACATGTCTTCAAGTAAAACTGTTTTTTGGTGAGAAGTCTCCTCCCCTGCATATCAGCTGTGCATATCAATATGGTCGATCCCAGAGACAGAGTGCGCGTGCATGTAGAAACTTACAAAGTTCTCTGGCCCTAGGCTTGACCACATGGTTCACTCAACACAGATACGATTTTTTTTTAAATTGCACCTCTAGTATGCCTAGGTCACCTATAGGTTTTTGCCGTTTTTCAGAGAATCATTAAACACAGAAAAACTGACACCTAGCTAGTTACATGCACCACCGAATTGCCTACAAAAAGAGTCAAGAATTAAGAAATTTGAACTTACCTGAGAGAAACGAGAGCATGAAATGTATATTTTTTTAGAGGGCTCTCTAATGACAAGAAATTATGAAAACAGAATCATTCTTATACAGGATAACAGTTATATCTTAAACTTTTCTAACAGCAACCCTGACCTTTACGCCAACCATGCTGAAGAGGAAATGATCCATTTCCTCAAGCCTCACCAGGTGAAGGCCTACGTCAGGCGCATTACCCAAGGTGTTTAGGTATGTTTAAAGAAATCTATACATGGTGTTGAGGTATGTTTAAAGAAATCTATGCATGAATAACATAAGTATGAAGCATCTATCACCTTTGTTGATGGCTGTTGAGGTTGATGCCTCGGTTGATGCCTCGGAGGTGGGTGTTGGAGCAGTCCTCCCCCAACGGGCAGAGGATCACAAGCTCCATCCCTGCGCTTTCCTCTCCCGAAAGCTCTCTTCTGCTGAAAAGAACTATGATATGGAGAACCGAGAGCTGCTGGCTGTCAAGGTCGCTCTAGAAGAGTGGCGCCATTGGCTGGAGGGAGCAGAGCACCCTTTCCTCGTTTGGACGGACCACAAAAACCTGGCATACATCCGAACAGCCAAGCGCCTCAATTCTCGACAGGCCAGATGGGCACTGTTTTTCAATCAATGTTTGATTTTTCCCTTTCTTACGTCCTGGCTCCAAGAATGTCAAACCAGATGCTCTGTCTCGCCTGTTTGATCCCGGCTCTGATCCTAGGCCCCCACTAACATTCTGGCTCCCTCTTGTGTAATAGGAGCAGTCACGTAATAATGCAGGCAATCCCACTCCTGATGGCTGTCCCCCGAACAGGCTGTTTGTCTCTTCCCCTCTCCGTTCTCAGGTGATACATTGGGCTCATGTCTCTCGTGTCACCCCGGAGTTCGGCGGACTCTTTTTGTCGTCAAGCAACGTTTCTGGTGGCCGGCTATGGAGAGGGATGGGGAATATGTGGCAGCCTGTCCCGTGTGCGCCCCACAAGACCTCCCGGTCTCCGCCATCTGGCCCGGTGGCCAATCGCCCCTGGTCAGAGATTTCCCTGGACTTTGTTACGGGTCTACCACCCTCGGACGGTAATACTACTGTTCTTACGGTAGTGGACAGGTTTTCTAAGATGGTGCACTTCATCCCTCTGCCCAAGCTGCCCTCTGCCAAGGGAACGGCAAAGGCAGTTTTGTCTCATGTGTTCCGGTTGCATGGTTTTCCCAGGGATGTGGTTTCTGATCGAGGACCTCAGTTCATTTCCCAATTCTGGAAGGCTTTTTGTTCATTGGTATGTTGTTCATTGGGGGCCACTGTCAGTCTCAGCTCCGGGTACCACCCCCAATCCAACGGCCAGACTGAGCGGCTCAACCAGGAGCTGGAGAAGGGGCTGCGCTCTCTCATCTCCCGAAACCCTTCTGCATGGAGCAAGCACCTATGCCCACAACACACTGCCTAGTTCGGCCACTGGTCTCTCCCCCTTTCAGTGTGCCTACGGCTACCAACCACCCCTGTTCCCTGACCTGGAGCCAGAGGTGGCTGTTCCCTCTGCACAAGCGTTTGTCCGTTTATGTCGACGGACCTGGAACAACACTCGCCGGGTGCTTCTGCGAAACTGGCTGAGGCTGGCTGATCGACGTTGAAACCCTGCTCCCGCCTACCGTCCCGGGCAAAGTGTTTGGTTGTCGACCCAAGACCTCCCCCTGAGGGTCGACTCTCGCAAGTTGGCTCCTCGGTTTGTGGGTCCTTTTCCCAACACCAGAGTCATCAATCCTGTGACAGTGCGTCTCCGGCTACCCAGCTCCATGAGGGTCCACCCCACGTTTCATGTCTCCCGGATAAAGCCAGTCAAAGTCAGCCCCTTAGTTCCTGCTTCTGGACCCCCGCCGCCTCCCCGGCTTGTAGATGGTGGTCCAGTGTACTCGGTGAAGCGTCTTCTGGCTGTTCGTCGTAGGGGTCGTGAGCGTCAGTACTTGGTGGACTGGGTGGGGTATGGTCCTGAGGAGAGGCGATGGGTTCCCACCAGTTACATCTTGGATCCTACTCTTATTGATGACTTCCATCGCCACCACCCTGACCAGCCTGGGACGTCCGGTGCCGTCCCTAAGGGGAGGGGTACTGTCACATCCCACCCAACTCCCTAGGTTATGTCTTGTTTCTGTGTGTGTACTCACCTCTCCTTGTTTCAGTGTCTCCTACCCTGCCTGTGATTGACCTCCCCAGCCCTGATTGACAGCACCTGTTTTCAATCTAGACCCAGTGTATTTAGCCCTTGTGTTTCTATGTATCATTGCTAGTTTGTCTTTGTACCTCATGTCAGTCTCTGCCAGTAAAAGCCTTTTTCTTGAATACTCTGAGTCGTGCGTTTGAGTCCACCACATATCGTTGTTACACTTTTAGCATACCAATCACTCCTAGTGTCACTCCCAATCAGATTTAGCATATTTTCACACCTTTCTGGACTCAGCAGACTGACAAAACTTTAGTTTAACTTTAACTCAATTACATTGTACATATGAATCCCCTCTGTGGTTATTGATGGCACTGGCCTGAACATATTGACTCCACATTTGCTACTGTATGATACAGGATGTAGAATTCAGCACTGTTAAGACGTTTTGATCCCAATTGATGAGTTTATCATGTTCTGTTTATCTTAAAAGGATGATTCGAACGTCTACTTACTCGTAAAACTTTCATAAACACCTTTCTACCAGAACTGAGACTGTTTAAATTGTAAAAGTATATGATAATTATCATCATATGTTTTCCTGTCTGAGGTTACACATCTATTTTAGGTCCTGCTCCTTAATTCAGCAAGCTATGGCAGACACTGATGGTTGAATTTGTTTTTCAATAGGGGTGATTACAGTGGGCATATTGGCTTATTTCTGAGAAGGCTATAGCCCTCAATCAGTTTTAGCATATTTTCACAACTTGGTAGGCAAGCAGTGTACCTTTAGTTTACCTTTTGAACTCAACTACATTGTAAATATGAAAGTCTGAATCACCTCTGTGGTTATTGATGGCACTGGCCTGAACAAATTGACAATACATTTGTTACTGTATGATACAGGATGTAGAATTCAGCACTGTTAAGCCGTTTTGATCCCAATTTATCAGTTTCTCATGTTCTGTTTATCTTACAAGGATGATTAAATATCTGCTTACTTGTAAGACTTTCATAAACACCTTTCTACCAGAACTGAGACTGTATAAATGGAAACCTTATAGGATATGTCTATGTACAGTGCCTTGCATAAGTATTCACCCCCTTTGGACTTTTCTACATTTTGTCATGGTATAACCACAGATTAAAATGTATTTCATCGTGAGTTTATGTAATGGACCAACACAAAATAGTGCATCATTTGGAAGTGGGGGGAAATATTACATGGATTTCACAATTATTTACAAATAAAAATCTGAAAAGTGTTGAGTGCATATGTATTCACCACCTTTACTGTGAAACCCCTAACAAAGATCTGGTGCGACCAATTGCATTCACAAGTCACATTTGCAAGTCACATAATTAGTAAATAGGGTCCACCTGTCTGCAATTTAATCTCAGTATAAATACACCTGTTCTGTGACGGACTCAGAGTTTGTTGGAGATCATTACTGAACAAACAGCATCATGAAGACCAAGGAGCTCACCAAACAGGTCAGGGATAAAGTTGTGGAGAAATATGAAGCAGGGTTAGGTTATAAAAAAATATCCAGAGCTTTGAACATCTCTCTGAGCACCATAAAATCCATCATAAGAAAATGTAAAGAATATGGCACAACCGCAAACCTACCAAGAGGAGGCCGTCCACCCAAACTGAAGAGTCGGACAAGGAGAAAATTAATCAGAGAAGCAACCAGGAGGCCCATGGTTACTCTGGAGGAGTTGCAGAGATCCACAGCTGAGGTGGGAGAATCTGTCCACAGGACAACTATTAGTCGTCTACTCCACAAATCTGGCCTTTATGGAAGAGTGGCAAGAAGAAAGCCATTGTTGAAAGGGATCCATAAAAAATCCCGTTTGGAGTTTGCCAGAAGCCATGTGGGAGACACAGCAAACATGTGGAAGAAGGTGCTCTGGTCAGATGAGACCAAAATTGAACTTTTTGGCCTCAATGCAAAACGCTATGTGTGGCGAAAACCCAACACTGCCCATCACCCTGAGCACACCATCCCAACAGTGAAACATGGTGGTGGTAGCATCATGCTGTGGGGATGCTTCTCTTCAGCAGGTACAGGGAAACTGGTCAGAATAGAGGGAAAGATGGATGGAGCCAAATACAGGGAAATCCTTGAAGAAAATCTGATGCAGTCTGCAAAAGACTTGAGACTGGGGCGGAGGTTCATCTTCCAGCAGGACAATGACCCTAAACATACAGCCAGAGCTACAAAGGAATGGTTTGGATTAAAGAATGTTAATGTCTTAAGATGGCCCAGTCAAAGCCCAGACCTCAATCCAATAGAGAATCTGTTCTGGGCAACCACCAATCTGCAGCTGGTCAATGACAGGTTTTGAATCAGAGGACTCTCCTGCCTGCTGATCAATACTGACTTCCTCGGTATCTGACGTGATCCTCTGAAACTTCACTTCACACCCCTCTTCAGCTGAAACACTGTCTACATGAGTCAGAACTCCAAGCCTCACCTTCGGCTTCAACCAGACATCCTCACTAGATATGTTCATCACTTGAACTGGAAAGGTATGGCTCTCTGAGATGACCAAGGTAGGTAGAACAATTAGCCCTTCAGGTAATGGTGTGTTCACAGGCTCCAACACCAGTAAGGGGCTTTTCCCATTTTCAACCCTGAGCCCCTTAGCCATAACTGTAACAGCCGATGATGCCGGCACACGGATCACATCCTTACCAGAGACCCTAGCAAAAGAGACCTTATCTTTTACATCCGCTGTCTGAATTTTCTGGAAGGCTTCCCTCCAGCTCGAGTCAAATGTCCCTTCCACTGTATTGTCAAACTCTGTACATATATATATATATATAATTCTTTATTTCAGACCCAGGGGGATCCATATCCACACAAATAACATAAACAAATACACAAACACAGAGTAAAAATACACAGCATTTCACAATATTCAGTGCCAAGCATACAGACATGATCGCCAATGGTTCCACAGTCTGGAAGAAAATCTGACCGAACTGCATAGAGGGTTGGCCAAAACTGCAATGAAGTTATTTTCAGACTCAGATGCCCTACACATAAATCCATACACCAGGCCACGTAACACAGCAGAGCAGGTAGGGACCCCAACACTTACAAACATTTGGCTTGCACTGGAGCTTCTTGGAGCTCTCAGCAGTAGCCTCATGCTATCATTATAGGCCACTGTAAGCTTTCTAATGCTGCCTTGTTTATAACGACACCACAGGTGGGCAGTATACAGCGGCATACAATACGCTCTAAAGAGTGAGATTTTGACAGGTACAGAGCACATACTAAACTTACGGCAGAGCATGTTCGCTTGTGCATACAGCTTCCGACGCTGCCTATAGATATCCTTGTCATCAGACAGGTCATTAGACATAATATGGCCCAAGTATGTAATTTCACTGCACACACTAAGTGCAGTGCCAGACAGATAGAAGTCAGGGAAGGTTGACTGTCTGTCTCCTCTGCTTCTGACAATCATGATCTTACTCTTTTTTGCGTTGTATTTTATGTCAAAATCATCACCATACTGTGTGCATACTCTCAGAAGCTGTTGTAGACCAGCACTATATGGGCTAAAGATGACCAGATCATCTGCGTACATAAGGTGGTTAATGAGTGAGTCCCCAATCCTACAGCCTGTACCAGATGCATTTAAAATCAAAGACAATTCATTCATATACATACAGTCGTATGCAAAAGTTTAGGCACCCCTCTGAGGCTGCATGATAATTTCCTGTCTTCACCAAAAAAGATCAATATAATATTGTAATATTACTTTTCTAGTTAACACTGAGTGCTGGGGTGTTTTCCAGACAAAGATATTTGGTGTAGCAGTATTTAGTTGTGTGAAATTAAATCAAATGTGAAAAAAAGGCTGTGCAAAAGTTTGGGCACCCTTATCATTTATTTGATTTGAATACCTCTGCCTACTAAATGCTGATTAACTGCAACACATAGTTAGTCTGGTTAACTCGTTAAGCCTTCAATTACATAAAAAGGTGCATTCAATCATTAGAAAGGGTATTTAAGTTAGCCAATTGCAAGTTTTGCTTCTCTTTGATTCTCCTCTGAACAGTGGCAAAATGGGGGCATCAAAACAGCTATCAAATGATCTAAAAACAAAGATTGTTCAGCAGTATGGTTTAGGGGAAGGCTACAAAAAGTTATCCCGGAGGTTTCAGCTATCAGTTTCCACTGTGAGGAATGTCATTAGGAAATGGAAGGCAACAGGCACAGTTCTTGTTAAGGCCAGAAGTGGCAGGCCAGGAAAAATAACAAAGAGGCAAAGGCGAAGAATGGTCAGAATGGTCAAGGACAACCCTCAGATCACCTCCAAAGAGCTGCAAGGTCATCTTGCTGCAGATGGTGTCACTGTGCATTGCTCGACCATTCAGCGCACATTGCACAGAGAACAGCTGTATGGGAGAGTGATGCGGAAGAAGCCTTTTCTGCACACGCGCCACAAAAAGGCTCGCTTGAGGTTTGCCAAACTACATTTGAACAAGCCAGGCTCATTTTGGAACAAAGTACTGTGGACTGATGAGACAAAGATGGAGTTATTCGGTCACAACAAGAGGCGTTACGCATGGAGGCAAAAGAACACAGCATTCCTAGAAAAACACTTGCTGCCCACAGTAAAATTTGGTGGGGGGTCCGTCATGCTGTGGGGCTGTGTGGCTAGTGCAGGAACTGGGAATCTAGTTAAAGTTGAAGGTCGTATGGATTCAACTCAGTACCAGCAAATTCTGGACAATAATGTTCAAGAATCTGTAACAAAGCTGAAGTTACGGCGCAGTTGGGTGTTCCAGCAGGACAACGACCCGAAACATTGCTCCAAATCCACTAAGGCATTTATGCAGAGGAACAACTACAATGTTTTGGAATGGCCATCCCAGTCCCCAGACTTGAATATAATTGAAAATCTATGGGGTGACTTGAAGCGGGCTGTCCACGCTAGGCACCCATCAAACCTTACTCAACTGGAGATGTATTGTAAGGAAGAATGGTCCAAATTACCTCAATCCAGAATCCAGACACTCATCAGAGGATATAAAAAGCGTCTAGAAGCTGTTATTTTTGCAAAAGGAGGCTCTACTAAATATTAATGTGATTTTTCTGTTGGGGTGCCCAAATTTATGCAAGTGTCTAATTCTCTTATGATGCGTATGGCATATTTTCTGTTTATCAAATAAACCTTATTTCACGGCTAAAATATCACTGTCCATGACGTATGTGTATATATATGACAAAGACGTTCCTCATCCAAACGCCCAACATTTTATAGATGAAAGTAATGGAGATTATCAGGGGTGCCCAAACTTTTGCATACGACTGTATTAAAAAGAAAAGGAGACAAAATTCCGCCCTGGCGAACACCATTGGTAACATGGAAGGGATCAGATGTTACACTCCCCCATCTCACCCTCATTGCCTGATGCGAGTACCAATAGACCAAGATTCTAATTAAAAAACCAGGGACCCCACTTTTAGACAATTTCAAAAACAATTTCTCATGATTAACACGATCAAAAGCTTTAGAAGCATCAATAAAACACATGAACATTGTGGAATTTTGCCTATTATATTTATCTAAAATTTCCTTTAGTGCAAAAATACATAAATCAGTACCATGCTTTCTTTTAAAACTAAATTGGTGGTCAGTAGACAGGACATACCTCTCAAGTCTACTCAGTAGAACTGTCTCCAGCACTTTGGACATGACACTAGCCAAAGCTATTGGCCTGTAATTATCAGAGCTGTTTAGCTTCCCCACTTTATCTTTTATCACTGGTACTAGCACAACAGAGAGCATAGAATCTGGCAATACTCCATGAACAAAAAGGCCTGTGTAACATAGAGCCACCAGAGGGTATAGTTTCTTACTGGCAAGTTTAACATGTTCAGCTGTAATATCATCCTGACCACAGGCCTTGTTATCTCTTAACTTCAATATTGCTTCATGGACTTCAGCAGCAGTGACAATAACATCATCATTAAAATCTACACTATCCACTACAAACATATTACCTTTTACACAGTTTAACAGTTCATAGTATTGTTTCCGCCATAACTGTGAAATTTCATCAGGACCACTCACACCATCTATATTAGATGGAAGAGATTTTTTGCAATTATTAATAGTTTTTATTTCTTTCCAGAAGTCATTAACATTATTTTTTAGCAGCTTCCTTGCCAGTGAATCTGACCTCATAGTGTTTTCATTTCTTTTGATATAGCGAAGTGCATTTTTAAATCTAGCATTAGTGCATTTTTTATTTTCAAATAAAGGGCCATGCCTGCTTTTACCTGACTCAGCCCATTCTTTAAAAGCATTTCGAGCCTCTACATGAAGCTCTTCTACATGGTCCTTCCAACCTGGCTTAGCATTGAACACTTTAGTCCTATGTTTATATAGTGGCCTGCTCGAGATTTTAAGAGACTCCACAATTGCTTCATACAAAGAACATAACTCTTTACAATGTTGATCATCTTTACAGTTCATATCCCGACACCATAAGGCATCTCTTGGTACCTGAATATTACACAGCAAAGCATCAGTATCACTAACATATTTATTGAGATCTGTGCTAGACAGTTTCGTCCAATCTATTTTTCTTGCATCAATGCCTTTATCCACAGGCAACAACACAGGTAAATTGCCAGTGATCAAGACCATGTGAAAGGGTATATGGTCCGTAGTAGCCAAATCATAGTCAATCTTCATAATGTCGATGGAGTCATGGGCATCCACTGTACAAAGGCAGTGATCTAGCCACGAAGTAGAGTGCCAGGCCTCGCTGATATAGGTATAACTATCATTTGGCAATAGTAATTTACTTGATAACATCAATCCACTGTCTGAACTAAACTGAGCCAAATGTTTACCAAATAAAGAGTTGGCATCAGTTACATCAGCATTCATGTCACCAATAACATATATGCAGGTAGAAGGATTGTCCTGAATAAAAGACATGATAAATGCCAATCTACTGAGGTACTCATCCTCATTTTTCATGCACTCATATGGCATATAGACATTTAAGATCATTATTTTCTTATCATTACAACACAGCTCAATTCCAATAGCCCAGTCAACTCCCAGTCGTATAACATTAACCAACTGGTCATATTTTTTATTCCACATGGTGGCCACGCCCCCTGGGATCCTCCCCCGGACGACTTTAGCGCTCAAGTCAGTTGTTGATTCACCTGCCCCATGAAAGTCCCTATGTATAGAATTTAGTCCTCCCAGGTCTTGTTTAGCCAGGAACGTCTCCTGAACACACAAAATGTCACATCTCTCCATCAGTTTGTCCACAACAACACGGCGTGATTTATCAGTTTCACTGTGGCCAACACGCAGTCCACGCGCATTGTAAGATACGACACAGATGTTCATAGTAAGGTTCATTCATATCCCAGCAGCTACTAATGCAGACTGGCTCTCGTGTGGAGCTACAGGTGTACCATGGCAATTCAGTTCACTCCCCCCCCTCACCAACAACCTTGGGTACACGGGCCTCATAATAGCGGCGAACATAAGTCCCCTCGGGCCAGAGTTTTGGATCATACATATCAGCAACATTGTTACATTCAGCAGTGATGTGAAAAGAGCCATACCTGCTGCGGGCCGACTCGATCTTTCGACATGTCACTGTTTTAGCCTCCAACTTCTCCGTTAAATAGTCACGCAGCGTGTCTGCATCCAGAGTGGGAGAAAACCTAGTGGCAAACACATTCACCAGCTTTGTTTTCACCACTCCAATGTTACTCTCAGTGCCAGTTCCAATTATTCCATCATTCCTTTGCTCACGTTTAAAGTGAGCTGGCTTGTTGCGGGGTTTCCGTGGCACATTTGCTTTAAGGGACCCCAACCAGCAGCGCTCCACTGTGGGGACTGTGGCTGTGATCGTGGCGATGTGACTTCCAC
Source organism: Mallotus villosus (assembly GCA_903064625.1). Lineage (NCBI taxonomy): Eukaryota > Metazoa > Chordata > Actinopteri > Osmeriformes > Salangidae > Mallotus > Mallotus villosus. The sequence goes on from CAEFZP010005757.1 coordinate 47,292, forward strand.
ATCCAGTAGCTCCTGCTGTTGAGTGGAGCCCACCAACCCCTTCCAGTCTACCCGTGAGGTGCTGGCGATCTCGCCGGTATGCCTATTCAGTCCCAGGAGACGCGACTTAACAGTTGGAGACGTTGTTGACTCCTCAGGGCACACAGCCCCAGGGTCGTAGTCGGATGTACGGTGCGTCTCCACCGCTGCCACTCGGCGATCCATGGCCGTAACAATTGTCCCCAAGTTCTCACTCACATCTGCCTGAGTATCCAATGCCTTTCTCAGGCCAGAGACTTGTTGGCTCAGCTGCTCCACTCGGCTAAGCAGAGCCGAGACGTCCATATTGCCGAACCCCACAGGTGGCAGTTCATCCAAGTAGCCTAATGTGAAACAAAACGTGGAATATCTTCACCGCACTCATTAAGTAACTTCATGCAGGCCTTGATATTATTCGTGTCCTTCTGTGAGCCTTTGTGTGCGACACAGCGTTGCGTTGTATTCGGGCATAAGTCAAACAACAGCCGCTTGGACTCCTCAATCCACTCAGATGAAAAGTTGTTTGTTGTCAGTAAAACAATTTCATCGTGGCTTAATGTGTTCATTTTAACCACAATAAAATTTAACAATTCATCTTCCACTATCACCTTCCCACAATCCGTTTTGTAGATTTCAGGTTTTGAGCGAGGGCAAGCAGAGCCTCCACCAGCAGCACGCGCCGCCGCCATTGAGTAAGAGAACAAAAACACACCAACTCCTTGCATTTTTTGACAATGTTCATGCCTATAAGACCTGGCACAGAGGCAGAGTGAAATGCATCTTTAGTGATGAGAAACCCACGCTCAGGGATAGTCAGCCCCATAGCTTCAACATCAAGCTCCACATATCCCACATAAGGTATATTCAACCCATTGGCGGCAGTAATCTTTAACCACTCAAATGTAGGGTGAATTTCCTCGTCTTTACCTGACAAGTGTTCTCTAAAGAAACTCTCTGACATTGTACTAACCTGGCTGCCAGTATCCAGAAGACATGTTGTCACAACACCTTTAAGTTTTACTTCCACAGTCCTACACTGCCCAACTGCTCTTTCTAATATCCGACTTCTGTCCGGACTGCCTTTCTGTGAGCCAACTGTTTCCCCTCGGTTGGTTTGGCTCATCACAACCGAGGGTGCTAGTTTTCCTGTACTGCAGGGAACTCGGTTTGTGTCTCATCCTGAACTGTCTGTGATCGGAGACATGTCCTTGCTACATGTCCAGCCCCGTTACACCTAAAGCATATAGGCTTTCCATCTGGTGTGAATCTGGGCTGGGGTCTAGCTCGTTGCTTAGGCTCTGGGACAGTCTGACATGTATTGCCTGTAGTCAAATCTTTCAAAGCCCCAGCCAACTCTGACAGTGTTTTAGTTAGCTCTGTGATCTGTTTATCTTGGCGGGCAACAGCTCTCTGAACCTGATCTAAAATGGTGTGCTGCTCCCTCTCCGTTGTGACCCCAGAGCACAGGGCTTCACTGACATCTGACTGCACCTGCCGGCTCTTGGCAACTCTAGTGTAAGACCTAGTCTCCTCCACTTGCCACAGGAGCGCTTCATCCCGGATATCTAGAATATTGAACTCTGGCCGATCTCTAACCATCCTGCGGAGCTCCCGCCTAAGAGCTGCATCTCCCAAACCCTCAATGAACTGGTCTCTCAGCACAACTTTCTCATTGGGTACGGCATCCCTGGACTGTTTCATAACAGATTTCAATAGTTGTGATAGTGCATGGGAGTAGTCACGGAGGTCTTCTCCATCTGCCTGCTTACGGTTATAAAAGGCCTGTAGAAGTTTTGTAACGCTACGTTTTTCCCCAAAGGCATTTGTTAAACAGAAATAGAGCTCACCGGCCTCCACTGACTTATCTCCCATACATAATCGCATCTCTTCTAACGCAGGGCCACGAAGGAGTGAGAGTATGTAATCACAGTGCCCTTCTCGGGACTGCCCCCTGGTTCTTAAAACACTCTTAACCTCCTCAATGAACTCCTCCACAGACTTCCCATCTTTCTCATACACTCCACTAAATGATTGGACCTGACGTTCCCGTGGAATGTAGACAAAAGAATGTGTGGGTGCACTGCTATGTACCCTATCTGCTCTTGTCTCGTCACGCAATCTACGTAGTTCATCACGTAATGCGTTAATTTCTTCCATATGATCAGTACTTCTATCAGCTGCTCCCCTTGAGACTGACTGCCCATCGTTATTGGTTACAACCTCTTCATCATCATAACCAGTAGACATATTGGTAAGTTGTACTTTATCACTTTTCAGTCCAAATGTATAACCCAAGGATATGAAGGAAACAGTCTCTAGTTGTTGGCACCGCTGAACCCTCTTCTATGCAGCTGAAGTCCGGAATGGAGCGTTGCCGAAAAGGACGAGTCCGTTCCTCACATGCACACAGCAGGCACCGGCTGGAAATCCCGCCACGTGTTCCTCGAGGACCGATTTATCCACACCAGGCTGGCCGTTGGAACTCGAACACTGGACGCCACCTGCTAATCTTCACCACTGCCGTATTTTTAAAAGAAATTGGGGGGCCACTATTTCCAATTCGCAGAGATTAATTGTTCTCTTTCAAACCCCACTCCTGGTACCAACATGTGTAGCCTGCGCAACTGGACCCACACAGGACACAATAACTTTAACTGGGTTCGTTTATTTACTATTTCTTTATCGGAAAAGGCCACCCCAAGAAATGACTTTAAAACAAAATAATATCAAACAATACGGCAGTGGACTTCACATCGACCCCGTTCACAAAGGTCTACTCCGGCATGCACGAAGGTTCTGCTCTCATGCTCGGACAGACAAGAAAAGAAAGAACGACCAAAATGCACTGCGCCAAGACTTGGCTTGTGACATCGCCACCTAGTGGCTGAAACAAATAAATCAATAACACCTCTCAGGTTTACAACAAAATACATACACTTTATCCACCCAGAACTAACAGTGATGGGGGTGTCACAGCAAATTCCCCACCCGGCTACATGAATATGCGACAAGACTATCTGCAGGTGCAGTTTCCATCTTGGTCGATGCAGGGACTCTAGTCCTCTTCTGAGAAGCAGCTAAACAGCTTCCGGAGGAACCTTCTGAACACCCCCTTTTTCTTCTTCTTTTTCTCAGGTTGTCCGCCCACTGTGGAAGAACACAAGCATTATCTCTGTATCTCCATGTTCTCCACACAGCTTCCTGGTATCTAAGAAGTGTGTATGTAGTAGAACTTGTGCATCTTGCTTCCTGGTATCTGAGAAGTGTGTATGTAGTAGAACTTGTGCATGTAGCTTCCTGGTAGCTGAGTAGGTGCTCACCACTGTAGCTCTCTTCCACTGCTACAGTACCTGGTTCCGGGGTCAGGGTTGGGGTCAGGGTTAGGACCAGTATTAGGACCACCTGCATATGGAAAAGACACAACGTAGTTGAAATTGAGTCCATGCAGTCACAATAAAAGTTGAGCAAGTCAGGAGATTGGACTATTTAAAAGCCAGGATGAGCAGTTGTCTAACGAGCATTAAGCATTTTACGAGAACAGAAAATACGAAACACTTTTCTGATTCCTTTTGATTCTCATGCTCACCGAGTTAGCAGCACTCATTTCTCCATTTATCTGTCTGAGGAGAGTCTGTCCAGTTTGTTTTGAGGCCAATTCAGTGGCCATTTCAGTGGCCAATTCAGTGGCCAGCTCAACAGTCAGTGCTGGGGCCATTTCAGTGGCCATTTCAAGGGCCATTTCAGTGGCCATTTCAAGGGCCATTTCAGTGGCCATTTCAGGGGCCAGCCCAACAGTCAGTGCTGGGGCCATTTCAGTGGCCATTTCAGGGGCCATTTCAGTGTCCATTTCAGGGGCCAGCCCAACACGCAGTGCTGGGGCCAACTTAATCTGTAACAAACACAACATAATACTGTGTACTGAGTATTGTAGCATGCATGAATGTTGCATGAGGGTTAGTGCGGTCATGTCCAGTGTTTACCATCGACCCAACTTATTTCAGTCTTTATGCTCACCCAGGATCTGCAGGTGCAGTTTCTGTGTCGGTCAATGCAACGCCAAACACTTGGCGTTTTGGCCAACTTAATCTGTAACAACCAAAACACAATTAGAAAGTCTACTGAGTATTGTTGCATGTAAGTAAGTAAGTAAGTAAATTTTATTTATAAAGCACACTCAAAACACAGCAAGGCTGACCGAGGTGCCGAACAAAAGCACAAAACAGAATCCAAATACATTTTTTTAAATACTATTTAAAAAAAAATAAAAAAACACAGTAAAACTAAATACAAAACAGTCAACAACAGAAAAACAAGCAACAGCACAAGTCAAGTGGTGGGAAACGCCAGAACATAGAGGTGGGTCTTAAGCCTGGATTTAAAAACAGACAATGAAGGGGCCTGCCTGATAGATATGGGAAGCTGATTCCACAGCTTAGGACCAGCAACTGTAAAGGCCCTATCACCTGTGCGTACACAGCGTGATCGGGGAGTGTATAAAAGAAGCTTGTCAGCAGACCTCAGTGACCTAATGGGTGCGTGCAATTTTACAAGGTCCGAGATATATGAAGGGGCCGGTCCATTAAGAGCTTTGAAAACAAACAATAATATTTTAAAATGTATTCTAAACTGGACAGGAAGCCAGTGCAAAGAGGCCAAGACTGGGGTAATGTGGTCAAACTTTCTAGTGGACGATAAAATTCTGGCAGCAGCATTCTGCACCATCTGAAGACGGGCAATTGAGGACTGGGGGAGACCATCATAGAGGGAATTACAGTAATCCAAACGTGAGGTGATAAAAGCATGGATGATAGTTTCAAGGTCTTTAAAAGACAATGCAGATTTAACCCTGGAGATCAGTCGCAACTGATAGAAACTATTTTTTACCACAGAGTTAATCTGTTTGACCAACCCAAGGTCCGAGTCAATAATGAACCCAAGGTTCCTAACATGAGAGCTGACACTGGGAAAATATTTACTAACCATGTTACCAAGACTAGCTCTCGAGCCAGCAGGACCAAAAATAATTACTTCGGTCTTTTCCTCATTTAGTTGGAGAAAATTACTGGAAAGCCATTTCTTTATATCTGAAATGCAGTCTAAAAGAGGTTGAACAGTATCATTGGGTTTCAAAGGCAGATAAAGTTGTGTGTCATCAGCGTAAAAATGAAACGAGATGTTGTGTTTCCTAATTATATCTCCTAAAGGAAGCATATACAGATTAAAAAGAATTGGCCCCAGAATTGACCCCTGCGGAACCCCAGAGGAGACAGGAGCTACGGAAGAGGAAAAGCTATCTACAGTGACTGAAAAGGTCCTGTCAGTGAGATAGGACCTGAACCACTGTAGTGCAGTCCCCTTAACCCCAGCCCAGTGTTCCAACCTCGCAATGAGGATGTCATGATCCACCGTATCAAAGGCAGCGGTGAGATCCAATAAAATCAAAACAGCATTGTTCCCAGAATCGACAATACACAGTAAATCATTAAACACTTTCAATAATGCTGATTCGGTGCTATGGTGAGCTGAGAACCCTGATTGCAGAGGTTCAAAAATGTCTGATGACTTTAAAAAAGGAAGTAGTTGAGATAACACAACTTTCTCCAATAATTTGGACAGAAAAGGCAGTCTAGACACAGGTCGGTAATTGTTCAGACTGGCTTGATCCAAGTTGGGTTTCTTAAGTAGAGGTTGAACAGTAGCATGTTTAAAACAAGCAGGGACAACACCACGATCCAGAGACAAATTTATAATTGACTGGATACTAAGTCCAAGTGATGTGAATGAAGATTTCAAAACTATCGCTGGGACAATATCATGAGGACAGGAGGATGGCCTCATACCACTAACCATGTCACCAAGAGCAGGAAGGGAGACATGTTGGAAACTGGAAAAAACATTAGAAACAGAAACCAAAGGCCGAACATTAACCACAGGGGATTTATCAAGAGAAGAGCGAATGGTATTAATTTTGTCCAGGAAAAAACACAGAAATTTGTCACAGATTTCACCAGAAGGAGCTACATTATAATGACAGCTTGGATTAATTACAGAATTAAAGGTTGCAAATAAAATCTTAGGTCTATTAGTGTGTGTATTAATTAAATCTGAGAGGTATCTTATTCTAGCCTTTTTAGATGCATTCTGAAAGCTCCTCAAACAGTCATTAAAAATCTCATAAGAGACAGTAAGTCGGTCCTTCTTCCATCTCCTCTCAGCTATACGACAGGCCCGCCTCAAAGTTCGGGAATTATCATCTAGCCAAGGGTAAGATTTCATTGTTTTAGCTCGTTTCAACTTCAGAGGAGCAATAGAGTCCAAAATGGTTAAGCAGGATGAGTAGAATAATGAAAGCAACTCCTCCAGGTTAGAACAGTATTGAGCAGTAGATAAGATCAATGTTTCAGCCGCATTTTCCTGATAACTGTCAGAAAATTTGGCTACAGTAGTATAATTTATAAAACGAGAATACTGACCAGTGGACCTAACAGTGGATAAAGGGCCATGCGTAAAAATATTAAATACAATAGGCAAATGATCTGAGAAACTAGCATCCTTAATTTCAATACTATCAATAGGAAAACCATAAGACATAATCAGGTCGAGTGTGTGACCAAGAACATGTGTAGGACCTGCAATATGCTGAGTGAAACCACAAGAACTCAATACATTATTAAACTCAGAGACCAAAGGTTTACCAGGACAACACACATGAATATTAAAATCCCCCAACAGCAGCAAACGATCGTACAGCGGGACCACCAGAGATAAGAATTCCGAGAATTCTACAATAAAAGCTTTGTCACTCTTAGGAGGTCTATAGACCAGCGCACATAAAGTTGTTGAGGAAGCAGACTCAATCAGCACACACTGCAGTTCGAATGATGAGTATGAGCCAACAGAAATAGTTTGAAGCTTATACAAGCTCTTGAAGACCATAGCTACACCTCCACCTTTCCCAGTGCTCCTCGGGGAACTAATGAAACAACAGTCAGGTGGGCAGAGTTCACCGAACATTGTAGACTCCCCGACCTTAGCCCACGTCTCCGTCAGGAATAGAAAATCCAGGTCATGGCTGGTGAAAAAGTCATTCAAAATAAAAGTCTTATTCGACGCTGATCTGGCGTTTACTAAAGCCATTTTAAGACGGGAGTGCGGTACCTGATCCTGAATCCGACCAACATACGAGAGAAGCTGAATGTTTGACAGGTTTATTCCCCCGCCTAGCAGACGCGGTCGTGGGGGGGCAATGAACACAGGTGAACAGGTCATGTCAGCTGTAACGTGCACATGACAGGAATAACTAGGATCCAGAGAACGACGAGACAAAGATGGTGTGATATTCCATGGGAATTTAGATGAGGGTTGCAAAAAGGAGGTATTAACTGCCCTCCTGATCCTCACGCGAATACCAGAGCGATTTCCCCTTTTCCTACGGCGCTTCCTATGGCGCGGAATCCAGCAAGGAAAGCGATTAGAGGTACTCACGGGAGATCGAAAGTTGTGAAACTCATAAAGAGTAGGGCATCCAGGTAGACGGGATTCAATCGAATGCTTTATCCAGATTAAAGATTGTCTGTCGTATGTCAACAGAGTATCCACACCAATTGATAGTGACCAAACACAGACTACAAACAGATAAAAGGCAAATAAAAATCGAGCGGACAGAAATGTTAGAGAACAATTAGGTAGACGGCGTGCCGACAAACACACTGGCGCCATCTTATTCCTAAAGTGTACGTCCCGTAAGCCTGACATCGTTGTTGCATGCATGAATATTAGGGTTAGTCCAGTCATGTCCAGTGTTAACCATCGACCCAACATATTTCAGTCTTTATGCTCACCAAGGATCTGCAGGTGCAGTTTCCGTTTTTGTCAATGCAACGCCAAACACTTGGCGTTTTGACCAACTTAATCTGTAACAACCACAACACAATTTAAACATTCAATAAAGTAGATACATACAGCAGCTATTGTGAAAATAAAGTTGAACTCATCACACAAGACGGCCAGAAAGGGTCATAGTGTTAGTGTTTAGACAAGCATGTCTGAACCGTGACTGAACATACTCTTGGTCCTTCTGCAAAACTCACCGATTTAGCTGGAAGGTCTTTCTCGGCCAACTCCTTCAGGCCAACCTCTGCCGGTATCAGTGGAGTACCTGGTTCCGGGGTCAGGGTTGGGGCCAGTGTTAGGACCACCTGCATATGGAAAAAAAATGACATAGTTGAAATTGAGTCCAAGCAGCCACAATAAAAGAGCAAGTCAGGAGATTGATTCTCATGCTAACCGAGTTAGAAACCCCAGCCTTCTTGAACTCTCTCAGCAGTTCCTCTATTTCCATCCTCAGTACAGTCTTGATCTCCTGCTCGAGGTCCAGGTACTGGAGAAGATTCATCTTCATACTGATCTTGTTTTGTATTCCTGCCTTGGTCCTGTGAAGAACCACTTCCTCTTTACACCATACCAGAGCTGCTTTCTCCCTCCTCTCAACTCCTCTTTCTTCGAAGGTATTATCCATCTCCTACCAGCCGAAAAACAGACATTACACTTAATTAAATAACAATTGATTCGTTTGTAAGATTATGTAATCATTATATAACCTGCCCTGTTGTAAAAAGGACAGATTTATTTATATTTTGGGCAATATTTTAACTTTACAGATGAATCAGTTCTTCACTTTCATTTTTCTGTTAATTAAATAGCTTTCTTAACTGATACAGAAGGAATCACACAGGGTATATTTAACTTCAAGTATGTGAGCCTACCTCAAGAGATGTATATTCAATATCCAATGAAGATCCAATACAAGATCTATTCATTTAATTTTGTTTTGTCTTATTTATTTCGAGTTAAGAGTAGACTTTAACTTGTCGAAGTAAAAATATGATGTGCACTGCTGAAATGCTGAACAATCCTTTCTTTCTTCAATGCAATGTTTCATTCTATTTCTATAGTAACAACATTCTGGAAAACATCACAATGTAGGCTTGCACTAAGGGTCTCAAAATTCCATATAATAAAAATAGAGGGTTTTCACGACGCGTCATCAGACGCATCACAACAAAGCACAGGCGCTGAATTATATCCCGAACGTCGTCAAGGAAAAGTGTTAATTATTGCCGTTGTACCAATCAGGTTGGTGTCAGGTTGTACTAATAGGACAGACCGAGAAAAACATTTGGAATATGTTAGGTTGATTAAAGACGTTATTGCATTACTTACTATACAGATGTGCTTAAATGTACTTTTGGTTTCTAAAATAGTGTCTTATTAAAAACCTATGGCATTTTCCGATGTCTTCTTGTACAACGGAAATGTATTTGGGGAGTTTTGTCAAATGACTGACTTTGCAATTATGATCTAGGTATTTATTATTTTGGATAATAATTATTCCCTCAAATAATTCAAAGTAATATATTTTATCAGCTAACTGCAGCGTCTGAAGCTACCACCGGCACAAACCAATCGCCGGTTTTAAAATATTGTCATCATGCTCTGATTGGTTATATTTCCTTTACAGAAACAGGAAGTGCTACGCCCCAGGTAAACATATGTAGTGGCTACAGTACTGTTGTGCTATTATAGCTATAGATACAGCTTTAACTACAATATACTATGTTTACAAGATGCGTATTCTTTGAGTATCATGCTAGCTGCAATACATCAAGGTACTACCAAAGTAGCTACTTGACAAAAATCACAGTCACTCTGTCCTCAGTTGTTTTAGACTACATAATATGGTTTGATGGATATCTTTAGCTGGACTCGTGAACTTGTCAGATGCTATTATCTTTCATCACAGTTCAATAGTATTTGATCACATGACCAGATAGCAAGCAGTTTAGAATTATTCACAAAATCTTCACAAACATTTTTATTTTGAAGATAAAACTAATGTTAATGAGATTCATTTAAATGAATATGCGGCAAGACTATCTGCAGGTGCAGTTTCCATCTTGGTCGATGCAGGGACTCTAGTCCTCTTCTGAGAAGCAGCTAAACAGCTTCCGGAGGAACCTTCTGAACACCCCCTTTTTCTTCTTCTTTTTCTCAGGTTGTCCGCCCACTGTGGAAGAACACAAGCATTATCTCTGTATCTCCATGTTCTCCACACAGCTTCCTGGTATCTAAGAAGTGTGTATGTAGTAGAACTTGTGCATCTTGCTTCCTGGTATCTGAGAAGTGTGTATGTAGTAGAACTTGTGCATGTAGCTTCCTGGTAGCTGAGTAGGTGCTCACCACTGTAGCTCTCTTCCACTGCTACAGTACCTGGTTCCGGGGTCAGGGTTGGGGTCAGGGTTAGGACCAGTATTAGGACCACCTGCATATGGAAAAGACACGACGTAGTTGAAATTGAGTCCATGCAGTCACAATAAAAGTTGAGCAAGTCAGGAGATTGGACTATTTAAAAGCCAGGATGAGCAGTTGTCTAACGAGCATTAAGCATTTTACGAGAACAGAAAATACGAAACACTTTTTTGATTCCTTTTGATTCTCATGCTCACCGAGTTAGCAGCACTCATTTCTCCATTTATCTGTCTGAGGAGAGTCTGTCCAGTTTGTTTTGAGGCCAATTCAGTGGCCATTTCAGTGGCCAATTCAGTGGCCAGCTCAACAGTCAGTGCTGGGGCCATTTCAGTGGCCATTTCAAGGGCCATTTCAGTGGCCATTTCAGGGGCCAGCCCAACAGTCAGTGCTGGGGCCATTTCAGTGGCCATTTCAGGGGCCATTTCAGTGGCCATTTCAGGGGCCAGCCCAACACGCAGTGCTGGGGCCAACTTAATCTGTAACAAACACAACATAATACTGTGTACTGAGTATTGTAGCATGCATGAATGTTGCATGAGGGTTAGTGCGGTCATGTCCAGTGTTTACCATCGACCCAACTTATTTCAGTCTTTATGCTCACCCAGGATCTGCAGGTGCAGTTTCTGTGTCGGTCAATGCAACGCCAAACACTTGGCGTTTTGTCCAACTTAATCTGTAACAACCAAAACACAATTAGAAAGTCTACTGAGTATTGTAGCATGCATGAATGTTAGGGTTAGTCCAGTCATGTCCAGTGTTTACCATCGACCCAACTTATATCAGTCTTTATGCTCACCAAGGATCTGCAGGTGCAGTTTCTGTGTTGGTCTATGCAACGCCAAACACTTGGCGTTTTGGCCAACTTTATCTGTAACAAACACAACACAATTTAAACATTCAATAAAGTAGATACAGCAGCTATGGTGAAAATAAAGTGTTACTCATCACACAAGACGGTCCGAAAGGGTCATAGTGTTAGTGTTTAGACCGTGACTGAACATACTCTTGGTCCTTCTGAAAACACAGACTTAGCTGTAAGGTTTTTCTGCTCCAATTCAGTGGCCATTTCAGTGGCCATTTCACGGGCCAGCCCAACAGTCAGTGCTGGGGCCAACTTAATCTGTAACAAACACAACATAATACTATGTACTGAGTATTGTAGCATGCATGAATGTTGCATGAGGGTTAGTGCGGTCATGTCCAGTGTTTACCATCGACCCAATTTATTTCAGTCTTTATGCTCACCCAGGATCTGCAGGTGCAGTTTCTGTGTCGGTCAATGCAACGCCAAACACTTGGCGTTTTGGCCAATTTAATCTGTAACAACCAAAACACAATTAGAAAGTCTACTGAGTATTGTAGCATGTGTAAGGCTGGGTGTCAAACCTGCCCCCACCTCTCACATGCTAAAGTTTGGAGTTGCTGGACGGTCTCAACTTGATGGCCCTCACACCCCATTCAAGATCTGGTCTGATTGGTTGTTCTTGTGTATAAAGGGAATTGTAATGCATTGTCCGTTGGATTCTTCATCTCCTGAGATCTTCTCCTCAGTTCTCCCTTGTAGGCTACTACTGTCCTACTGTCCTACTCTTTGCTCACTCTTGCTTTTCTCTCTGATTTACAATGATCACGGTAGAGTAGGTAAGATTTAAAGCCTTCATTTGTAACATGTTTGCCTTGTAATTGATTTCATTCATTTGCAATGTTATTAAATGCGTATTCCTTTTGACCGTACTTTGACCATTCTTGCTCTGATTTAACCCATAGAGTCAAATAACTATCATTTATATTTGTATTGGCATTATTTGGTTCATGCTAATACACTTCAGTTTCCCATCTTCCTTTAAACCATAGGGGAATTCGTTTTGGTTCTTTCGACCATATTTTAACCCCCTACAGTTTGGTGACCCTCGGCTACGTGATATGTTTCGAGCAATTCAGTTACAGTTTGGTAAACCGGCGTTGCAAACCATGGTGCGGTGAGTAAGCATTTAAAAATGTAGCTTACATTAATTATATTCCGCCTGGTTCTGTTGGTAGAAACCTATTACTAGTTTCTGATATTAGCTCCTGCATTAAATGAACAAAAATGGAATGGGCAACTGAAGTTAACAATTTACTTAACCTATGGGAAACCGTTAGCGTTAACCGAACGTTATCTGAATTGAGCAAGAAAGACAAGAACGGTCTTAAAACTGATTGTACGCTAGCTGAAATAATTGAACATTGGCGAACAGTAGGAGTCCATAAAAAGAAAGCAGAAAAGAAACAAATGTTGAAGATTACTGTACATCTAATTGGCAAATGTCTTCTCAACTCTGTCCTCAAAGCAGCGACACCTTTTTGTGCCTCACGGCAACCCACCGCTAACAAAAGCAGTTCTACTGAGTTTTCAGATACAGACAGTGGAATTGGTGAGCAAATTCCCAAGCCGCGTTCTACAAAGAACCATCGTGCCCCTGATCCGCCACGCATTTGTGTCATAAAAATGGCGACAAAGGTAAATCCCAAGCCCCAGAAGCCCACTACTAGACATTGTAACTTCTGTAAAAGACAAGGACACACCGAAATGCGATGTTGGGATCTTGGCAAAAGTATGCCTATTCCGCCCACACGCTTGTTTTATGCTAACAACAAAGTTAGATTTTGTCGTGCTTGTCTACGAAGTGGTCACACTGAGTCAAAATGTTGGGATCTGGGGAAGGGCAGGCCTCCTCTATTTTACATGCAGCAAAACATGCTGGGGATACATTGGGCAACAATACCTTTGACTTGAGACTTCCAATTCTACCTTTTCCATTTACTTAATTCAGGTCCAAATTGTGATATTGCTACATTCCTACTGTATTACATGTGTTTAGTCTTTGTTGTAGTTCAAAGATTTGTTGTGGACAGTTAAGTTGTTGCTGCTCCTGTTCTTGTACTATATGCACAGTGCATATGGTTTGTCCATCCATGGGTTCCATGTTGGTTTGTGTGGATGAGGGAGGATGTACCTTTGTGTGTTTGAGTGGTGGTAAATGTTCTAGGTTTTTAGTTAAACTCACAATGGTTCCGGACCTGTAAATGTAGATGGTATAACTTGTATTGTATTACTGTTTAATTTTTTCTTTTTTTTTGGACCCAAGGACACTGTTTTGTTTTAATTGCACATCTATGTTAGATGATTGTGTACTTCTCATCTATCAAAAGGGAGGACTGTTGTTCACCTATTTCTTCCATTCGAGTTTTAGGACACTGTCTCACTAATTTCCATTTGTATCCAATCCGACTCTCTCAGACCCCAGACCACTCCAAACGCCACTCCAAACTTTACAATTTTCATTGTTAACCAAGTGCTGTGCTCCAATTGTGTTCTGCTGTAACAGGACAAGAACTTAAGTAGCAGGAATATGCTAACCAAGGGCACGTCTACATGCCAATACAAAGGTCCTCTGAGCAATAGCCATGATCCAAAAGTGATCCTCTGAGCAAACAGCCATGGCCATTAGAATCTCAATGCTGACCTGTCTGCAATCAAGTTCTTTTGTCCTTATGGGTGCAGGTTATCACACATTGAACACTGCAGCTTCTGCCTGTGCTTTTGTGTCCAAGAGGAAGGATTGTAAGGCTGGGTGTCAAACCTGCCCCCACCTCTCACATGCTAAAGTTTGGAGTTGCTGGACGGTCTCAACTTGATGGCCCTCACACCCCATTCAAGATCTGGTCTGATTGGTTGTTCTTGTGTATAAAGGGAATTGTAATGCATTGTCCGTTGGATTCTTCATCTCCTGAGATCTTCTCCTCAGTTCTCCCTTGTAGGCTACTACTGTCCTACTGTCCTACTCTTTGCTCACTCTTGCTTTTCTCTCTGATTTACAATGATCACGGTAGAGTAGGTAAGATTTAAAGCCTTCATTTGTAACATGTTTGCCTTGTAATTGATTTCATTCATTTGCAATGTTATTAAATGCGTATTCCTTTTGACCGTACTTTGACCATTCTTGCTCTGATTTAACCCATAGAGTCAAATAACTATACTTTATATTTGTATTGGCATTATTTGGTTCATGCTAATACACTTCAGTTTCCCATCTTCCTTTAAACCATAGGGGAATTCGTTTTGGTTCTTTCGACCATATTTTACCCCCCTACACAGCCATGTCCAGCAGCAGGGTGGATCTCCAGATCTCTGGTCTGCTTGTCTGGGCCCAGAGAGGCTTACTGGTCCTGCTCATTGGCGCTGTGCCCCTGTACAATTCTGTTCCCTTGTGGTGTCAAGGTGTGTGTGTGTGTGTGTGGGGGGGGGTAGTGATTGTGATAGTGATAGCGATAGTGGAGAGGATAGTGATAGCGATAGTGGAGAGGATAGTGATAGTGGAGAGTATAGTGATAGGTGGAGAGGATAGTGATAGTGGGGGGGGAATGGAGGGGGGGGGTAGGAATAGGGGGGAGGGAACGGCCCCTGCTGCACCTAAGGCAGCATGAACCGACGTTGGTAGACCGGTCCTGACAGGCCCGGGGTGGTAATCCGGACCTTCTTCACCTTCCTCCGCTTCACGCTTCCCGGGTCGAGGGCAGGCAGCAGGCAGGAGCGTGCCGGCGGAGGGGCAGGGACCAGCGGGGGCACGTGCTTGGGCGCGTTCTTCTCAGCCCTCTTGGTCAGCAGGGGCCCTGTGGGAACCACAGGCGGGGGGCTGGGGCTCACCTCTTTGGCAGGTGCCACCGCCGCCTCAGCCTGGCCAAACTCCGGCATGGAGAACAGCATGACGTTGTCGAAGCAGGAGTTCGGCAGGTCCAGCTCCAGGTCGTCCATAACCAGGAGAGGGCTGCTGGACTGACGCCCAGTCTCAGAGGAGCACACGGCGCTGCTCGGTGGCTCGTCTGGCTTAGAGGTGCTGCTCGGTCGCTCGTCTGGCTTAGAGGTGCCGACCGGATGGCTAAGCTTTTGTCGAGGAGGACGGCGCGCTGTTTTTCGGGGCCGATCTTCAGGAGGATGAGGGCACATCATCACAGGGCTGCTTGGCTTCACAACAGGCTTAGCCGCGCGCACTGGGTTGCTAGGCAGTGCGTCAGGTGGAACTATATTCCCAGGGCTGTCGGGACGAGACTCAGGTTGAAGGTTCTTTTTCTTCTTCTTTTTCTTAAGATTGGGCACCTCCTTCTTGCAGCTCGGTGTATCGAGCTGGGGGAGCAGGCCTGGAAGAACCAGAGGCCTGCTGGTCTTGATGCCGACGGATCCAGATGGAGCAGGAGGACCAGTCTGGAGGGGGGCCAGAGGCGGCAGGACACTCTTGTCTCGACGGGCTTCCTTGGTGCGCTTCTTGGGGCGGACATCAGAAGATGGGGGAGCCTGGGGGATAGCAGGCAGGGAGGGGAGGGCAGATGGCCTTGAGGAGGACTCTAGGCCATCAATGACTCCTACGCTCTCCTGCTGCAGTCTGATAGGAGGCAGTGGACCACCTTTGGACTTCGGCCCAGCTCCATTCAGGCTGGGGAGTCTTCTACTCATGACTCAGGCACTGAAGGTGAGATCTGGTGAATACATCATATTACATCATTTGCTTTGTGTTCTTTATATCTGTATATTCCATTTTAACCCAGCTCATTGTTCATGTAAAAAAAGGTTTGTCCTCACCTCAAACTAGAGTTTCGTCTTGGTGAAATGACTGGTACCAAAAATTACTGTTGAAGAAAGAGACAATTACTTGTGTTCTACTAAATCATACAAACCAAATATACAATCACAGGTATCTTCAATAAAAAGACAACAGATAGCCTACTGCATGTAATACAACATGTACAAATGCACACACACGAAGTCTAACATAATTACAACAAAGAATACTAAAGTAAATCAAGTACATTTTACATCTATTTTAGTTTTACTAGGTCACACAGAGTAATACGTTTTCAAAAATGTCCAAACAGTTATCAATTGTTCAATTAACCAAGGCGCAGACGGTGTAGTAGTTGTTTTCCTTACCTTCAAGATGAATGTCAAACCGCAAATGATCTGATTTCTTAGATGACCCTCTATAAGAGCAGTAGGCATTGTGACGCAACAATACACAATTCTGATGATGTCGATGGACAAGAGTTCACAACAAGAAACCCATAACAACCACTAGATATATTAAGGAATATGTAATTTGAATTAATTTGTTTTAATTTGTTTTTATTGTGACTTTACAATTAATGTCACCGGCATCACCTATGCTACCCCCATCGCTCAATTAAAATAGTGACTCTCAATTATTTTGTGGATAATTTGCTTTTCCTTATTTACTTGTTATTCCTTGTTCTAAAAGTTCAGAAAACTTTCACAAAACTCAGATCACACACACGCACCCACACACACACAGACGCTCACATATAATTTGAACGTGAACATCATCTGTTTCGGTCTTATAATTATTTTGCTGGGCGGTGGGGGATAAGAACGAAACACCATAAACAAACATATTAATCAATAAACCTTCAGAGAATATAACTTTATGTAGGCAACACGTCAAAGCAGGCTGCAGTCAATGTAAAAAAACGAATAAATAAATAAAGAGCCCAAGCACGCCCATTTTTGCAGCGCAAGGCCGTAGTCCAGCGTCCTTAGCAACAAGTCATCGGGGAGGGGGGTGACCAAGGAATTTGAGATGACAGGAGAAAACCACAAAGTTTAGAGGATGTTTTGACATAGGCCAACTGTTCCCATATTAAGTCGGTTTGTCGTTCTTTTCCGAAGCCTCACATTTGCATCAACGCTATCCATCACAAAGTTGCTTGGAAATGGATATAATGCGTTTTTCAGCCGAAAGGTAAACTTCAGCCTAATTAGGCTACTAGTTAGCCTATTGCGCGGTAGCTCACTAGCTAGTACTAGTAGTACTGTAGCTAGCTAGCTATCACAGTTTACTAGCCAGCTGGTGTTGTGTTAGTGTTCAGTATGACTACATTCAAAGCAAGTCCGTCACCGCCTGTTCTGCCAAAGCCGGAGGGAGGGCGGATAAAGTCTAAATCATACTGTTATACCTACTACTGGGGAAGATGATAGAGGTAGGCTAATCAATTTACGTATGGACACATTGCGGGAAATACATGAGAAAATGTTACATTCTATAAACTATGGGTCTAACTGTTGCTTCGTTGGTATGTTTGTACTCAGTGGCAGAACTGCCGGTGCTGAGAGAGAAAGGGACAGATCGGTCCAAGATGCAGCTTGTCCCATTGCAGAATGATTATATCCCAGATGAACTCATGGACACACTCACTTCAACCATCTATCCCCCAAACAAACTGGGATCCTCAAAGCGAAGCAAGACCCCCCCCGAAAAAGGTGAAGGTGTGATTTATTACGAACGTTTTGGCATGTCTAATATCATAGCCTATTTCTATGGTCACAGTCTTCACTAATCTATTTCTTCTTTAGTTTTGTGCTTGTCATTAAATAATTTTCTGTCTCTCTTAGATCCATGGAAT
Source organism: Mallotus villosus (assembly GCA_903064625.1). NCBI lineage: Eukaryota > Metazoa > Chordata > Actinopteri > Osmeriformes > Salangidae > Mallotus > Mallotus villosus. The sequence continues at coordinate 65,070 of CAEFZP010005757.1, forward strand.
ACGACACACAGATGCTGTTTGGCATCATGCTGTTGGCCGTAAAAAATACAAATATTTTCTTGACCAACCAACATCATTGACTGGAGCCGGCAGGTTAGATGACAGACTTGATTTATGGTTTGAAATGCAAAATAGAGCTGTACTATTCGATTATTTTGGATTATTATTGACGTTTTGTGTCGTCACAGAGATATCTCCTTCCTGTGTGACGCCATGGCATCCCAGAGAGAGAGGATCCCCCTGCCACCCATGGCTGATAGGAACTCCAGCAATACACAGGGGATTCAGAAGGCAAGCAGAACATCAGGATGTGTAGATATGTGTGTGTGTGATGTGTGTATGGGTGTGTGTTGAGGCAAGCGCAACGCGTAACAGGGAGGAAAGGAAAATGGGATGAACCAAAATCTCAGCCAAAAACGATTAAGTGAACAGGGGATGCCACAGTGTGTGTGTGTTTGTGTTTATGTGACCCAGTTGTTGATTTCACAATCGCTTCCCTCCGCAGGACTTGAAGCACATGGAGACTCTGATCCCAGAAGAGTTTCACATTGTGAAAAACAAAGGGGTTCAAGCCCTGGGATGCTTTGACGAGTGAGTGAAGTCACGTCTGCTGTGCAGCGTGAACCCCACACCCTACCAAACCCCCACCCTACCAAACCCCCACCCTACCAAACCCCCACCCTACCAAACCCCCAGGCCACGCCCCTAAATCACTTCTCCTCTTAACTTCTCCTCTTTCTCTTCTCAGTAAATTCACAGTACTGCTGGAGGACGATAAAAAGATGCTCAAAGTCTTCCCATCCATGTGAGTAAAAAAGTAACATCTAACGCAAATACTTCAGTAATATCAATCCTGCAGATCACCAACCTTTCCCGGGCCTTCTGCATTCCAACACACACTGTCTGTGCAGATGTCCAGCTTATGGTCCTCTCTGTGGAGAAATATCGAGACGATTCAGAGCGATATCTGATCTATATTGTAGTTCTAGCTGAGAGGAAGCATAGGCGTGAGACTGTCCCAGGTATGCGACTGGTCTCTCTGTGTGTGAACAGGAAGCCCAGTGGTAGACTGGAGGCTGTCCAACTGATGAAGGTGATGGATGAGATGATGGACCGAGCAGGGGTCAACCAGGAGTACAGTGAACTGACTGGACTCTCACAGGTACGATTACAAGCAAACCGTGGACTGGATGATTCAGCTTCAGTCAATTACTTTTTTAATGGGGGAAATGATTGTACAAACAGAGCAAGGAAGTGCCTGTTTTACGAGACATTAAATGAAGATTCCTTAGAGTTTATTCAGTACCAGACGTTAAGGAGAAGTTCTTATTGTTTAACGTTTGTTTTTGGTCTAATCTGTAGCAGCTGACTTTATAAACAGATATTGTAGTCAAACTTTTTTCAAGACACAAACTTGTTTACACTGAAACGGTATTCAAGCTGTGGACTGCACCATTAAATCATAAAACAAAATGTTATTTGAACATCCTGAACCGACAGACTGTGTTTGAATGTGTGGTGTACCTCACCCTTTGTGTCCTCCTCCCAGATGCAAGGCCTGCTGGAGCTGGTGCGAGTGGAGCAGAACATCTACAACATCGTGTTCCACGAGCTGATCCGGCAGGTCAGTGTGGAGTGTGCAGAGAGAGGACATCTCCTCGCCAAACTCAGGTCAGTACTGCTACCAAGCCCCCTTCACACTCCTCCTAGATCTGTCTACGGAAGGATTCTCTGGTCAGTGCTGTTTGCAGGCAGCGGTGAGGTTTAGAATGATCAAATAGAAATAGAGTCATTCATAGTATTCGTTTAGCTCTAATCCAAAGCAACATGCAAACAGGTTCTATGAACGCATCACGTTCCGGGATGTTCCATGAGTGTGTGTTTCTCCTGCCCCAGAGAGAGGTATGTGGCCCTGTTGGACCGTATCCCCCGGCAACTGAAGGGCCTTCACACGGAGACCCTGGCCCAGAGAGCGCTGGACCGACGCCTCACCGAGGAGATCATCTGCTTCAAGGGCTCCCTGACCCAGCTTAACAAGTAAGCCTGTGTGTGGGTTTTTTCAACAACAAAAAATCTGGTTGTTGACAGTTATTGACATTATGTGTACAGTTATAACCACCTTGTTGGTTGCTGGAAGGGCTCACTACATTACTGTCAAGATACTTCTCTTTTTCCATTCAGTTTCATTTTTGTGTGTTATGCATGAACTTGATTGTGTGTGTGTTAATGGTTGTGTGTGTGTCTGTGAAATGTCAGAGAGCTGTGCAGCATGAGAGAGCATGACGAGTATGTGACCAATCAGGGAGCGAGGGCACAGCAGCAGCTCGCCAGAGCTCTGGAACAATCTCAGAAGAACTCAGAGTAAGTTCTGCACAGCTCCTGTTACCTTTGACACAACACACATAGTGTTCAATACTCTGTTGGGTACTGTAAGAAACATGAATCAGAACAAAACAGCCCATACTTCGTATGGCTTTCCTAAACGTAGCTTTGTGTTGCCATGCTCTACCTCTGGGTGCGTGTCCGCAGCATGGTGGGGGAGTACCACAACCTGTACGAGATGCAGAGGCGCCGCTTAGAGAGCCAGGTGGACCGGCTGACCGACGAGAAGGACCTCTGGAGCAAGGTCACCTACAACCTGGCTCTCAAGGTGATCACCTGACCAGCATGATATCTATTATCATTCATGTCATATCTTGTTGTGCTTGTGTTAGCTACCCTATTAGGGGTCCACAAGGATAGCATCCAGCTATGTACCTCCACTCCTGGACTTTTGAATGGTTAAGATAGCGCTTTGTTGTGTTGCAGGTGATCAAGGTGAACAATCTGCACCTGGCGAGCAAGCTCCACGTGAGTGAGCAGACCTGGACCAAGACGGCCGAGCACTTCACAGTCTTCCTCATGTCGAAGGTGAAACCTGACCCTATATATCGTGGCCCTTCAGTAAACCTCAATAACGTTCAAAACCTAAATAACGTCTTTAACGATAGTGAAGGCAAGGTACAGGCCTGTGCCATCTACTAAGCTATCTCGACTATCTTGAATTTCCTTCGGGATCAATGAAGTTAACTGAATGTTGTGTTATCTAGACTAAATGACCTACGTAGCTGGCATGCATATACCTTTGACTAAAGGCATGTGCTAAGTGAACACATGACACAGCGAGCCGTGTCGTGGTGTGCTGCAGGACTCCGAGGACATGAACCAGATCATCCAGCTGACAGAGCAGTGGAAGGAGCTGACGACAGGCTTCGTGCAGCGGCTGAGCGAGGCCGAGTTCAGGCAGTGTGAGAAGATCCAGGAAGTCCAGGCCGACATCGTCACATGTCACGCCTGCCTGAGCGCCAACGTCAAGTGTGTATGACACACATTCGGGTCATGTTTAGACATGTTTCAAGCCATGTTGTCACACTCCGATCGGCTGTTTCGAGCCATGTTGTATCACGGCGTGTCTGTTTTCTTCTCCAAGGATTCCGTATCCAAAATTAGAGAAATCCTTCGAAGAAGAGATGTATGATTACTTGAAAAAGTGGTCCAATGTAAGAACACCTATTTAGCTTTTTTGTCTTTGTGGGGGAAAAAAAAACCCTCTATGTTTTCTAAGTGACATGTCCTTCTTTAATAGAAGACTTTGGGTCCATGAAATGCATGACAGGAAACCCATGACGATGGGTTCTGCCTCTCACCCCCTCTCCCCAGGAGTTCAGTGTGCAGTGTGAGCGCTATGGGGGAGAGGACCTCATCTCCTGCCAGGAGGACCTCAGCCTGCTGGCCCAGCTGCAGGACTCCTGGGGGGAGGTGGGCCTGGGGCTCTTCAGGAGACATCCAGCCCCGGACGGAGCGCCCCCTAGGGGCCAGGAGGCCATGAGGGAGCTGGCCAGCAACGTGTCTGAGCTGCACAAACAGCTCGACACGCGCATTAACGGGGAGAGCGGTGAGGAGTTGCTACTGGCTACTGAGGCCGTAGAGCTGGAGGAGTTTTGTAGCTGGTGCTTAAATGCAGTTTGGTAACTCCATCAGAGAGTTTGTCTCCACCCAGTCCAACTTCTTTGACTGTGAGAACCAGAGGCTTTGTGAGGAGGTACTGTTTACTTCTTAATGGCAAAATCTTAACATATCTAGATGAGTTGACGAGAGGATCACAGCATGCATCAAAATATCCTGCATATGTAGACAAGTGGACAAAAGAGCAAGTTTGTCATTGGTTATTGGACAAAGTGGAGTTGGACAAACAACACACTGACCGGCTACTAGAGGAAGAGGTATCTGGAGACTGCCTAGTATGTTTCAGCAAAAAAGATCTTAAAGATCTAGAGATAAAAAATGGGCCTGCTGTAAAAATGTTGGCCAAGTTAAGTGAGTTAGACAGTGAGTTAGAACCTGAGTTACAAACTCCTACGCATTTCAAGACTGACCCAGAGGACCAGCAGAAACAGCACAGAGACAGTCCTGTTTCCCTCCTGCAAACTACAGCTGATCCAACAGAACCAACCATACAGAACAGGACTGGGAAAAACCCAAATGATTCAAAAACAACAGAATATTGGGAAACAGAAACAAAAAAAAAGAACCGAAAGATCAGGCCATGGGACCAGAAAGAACAGCATTCAAAAAGGTATAGTAAAGTAAAGTGTTTTAATTGTAAAGTTTTGGATGTGTGGGCAAAGACTTGTTTTAGGTAATGTACATAGCACAAAACTAACATTTATTTATATTTTCTTACCATAGCTGTAGAATTAAATTTGTTCTCAAGGCTAATTACGTTTTTTGTTTAAATAATTTCATGAAATTACGGTTTCAATCTGACAATTCTATTGGATTACCTTCACTATAGGTGAAATAGTTGTAATATTAAATATAGTTTCAAGCAGTAATTAAGGGGCCAAGCGCAAAAAAAGGCTAAATGAGGATCTAAACAAGCAAAACTAAACTAAATAAAAAATATTAAAAAAACGTTATTTCGGTCGATTATTCCTCCTCTTCAATAATACTAATTGGTATTGTATTTCATATCGTTGGAAAGCCTGATTAGTCGTCTTTACAACGAGGTACAACTTGTAAGGACAGTGCATTAGTGGAATGAGCAACACAGCTAACTGTGGATAGTGGCCCAAAAAAATCCCCTACAATATTCTATTGTGACGGAAATGACGTCATGGGTCCACTCGAATTGTCTCGATGGAAAATTGGTTGAAAGTTATATGGGTAAACGCACCTCCAACTTTGACCCCTTAGTCGCGCTAGATTGCTCAAGTTTTTTCTTTTTACCATACGATTCTATGGGCTGCTATACATTCCCATGGTAGAATAATAACCCCTACCGGAGGAACAATAATAACAACATTGGTGCCCTAATTATTTTATCTTCTATCTTGTTTTGTCCCTATAGAACCCAAAGACAGGCATAATGTTGATCCATGGCTGCTTAGAAGAACTACTGGAAAAGGACTTGAAATATTTTACTTTCTGTCTTCGTGAATCCAAGTTGAATGGATTTGCACCAATTCCATGCAGCCATTTAGAGGACAAAGACCGCATTGGAATTGCTGATCTGATGATAAATCACTATGGGGGCGAGGCTCTGCAAGTCACCCTAAAGATTTGAAAGCAAATGCGTCGCATTGATCTTGCTCAACATCTTGAGAGTGTTTTGGGTAAGAAAAACAATAGTGTATCTCAGGCAGTGGACTTAATATCTACTATTATCAATCCCATTAGATAATACTACCGGTATATTAACTAAGGAATTATTTGCCATTGCTTGAATCCAATTTGACAAAGAAGTTGCCTGATAATTTAAATTATTTCTTTAGGTGAGATGGCGCCACCCAACCCAACAGCTGTCCCGAGAAGAGAGGCGAATCAGGGTGATAAACTAAGGGATTTGTTGACATGTGGAGGAAATTCCCTTGACCCCTATGATAGATTTGTAGTTGTTATGAACAAGTGTCAAAAAGAACAAATACAAAATCTTGAGTTTCTAGGCAAATTGAAATTGTTCTGTGTACTAGATTTTGACCCAAACTCTGCAGCTCCTGATGGGTTGTGCACTTTCTACAGAAATGTACGTGTGGCAAATCTTCATGTCCCTGCCCAATTTAAAGCTGAACCAGAACGTGTGATCAAAAAACTCAATCTTGGTAAACAGACAAGCTGGGTGTTTTGCAATGGAAGAAATGATATTGTCTGTGAAGGAAATAAAGAGCTATCCTACAAAGAGTGGTTTAGGACAGCACGTAAAGGCATTGAACACTTGCATTCATCTGCAAGCCGGAAGTTCTTCAGCCTGGACGAACTCTTGTCATATTTCTCCTGCTGTCACCAGTGCACACTGACAACGACCTAGTCTTTGATGCTTTCATGACTTTTTATTCACATCCAGAGGGAAAATGCATTGTGAGTATTTGTGAATCTCAGAGCACCTTTGAAACATGGAAAGACTTGATAGAGGACAAGGGCCAATCCCAATACATCCCCTTACCCCTTACCCCTTCCCCTTGCTTACCCCTACCCCTTGGCCCTCGAAACCGAGGGGTAAGGGCTACATAGCCCTAGGAATTGGGACGACACTTGGTTACGTGTATGTAACCGGTACCTGGTGTCTTTTAATAAACACAACTACTAGTATACAATCAAAAATCAATATATAGGGCTAATCACCAGAAGATTCTAGGGTTCGTAAAAGGAGAGATATGGTACTGTCTGCACAAGAAATGACACACGGAAACAATAGATATATATTTCAAAGGTAAGAGAATGTTTATTTCTTTTTCTTATTTTCAAAGCTGTATTTTTCTCTTACCTTTTGGTTTTATTTAAAAGTAGAAAAATGATTAACAGAACAATAATGTAGAATATAAAATGATTTAAAAATAAAATGATCACAAATACCTTTCCTATTTATACCCTTATTTTATGTCCCTTTCCTGGTTTCATTTACTTTAATTTATTCCTGTATTAAGTACTTTTAATTAATTTGTTATCTATTTAGTTTTTATTATTTATGGCCACTTTTCTTATTTATTATCAAGATATCTATGTTTAGGTTTATATTTATATTATCTAATTATTAATTAATTTATGGCCACTTCTCTTATTTAATAAGAAGTAATCTATATTTAGGTTGCTATTTATTTATTATATACTCTCACTGAAACCAGGAAGTTTGTACTATTAAAACACCTTGCTCTTAGGCAAAGACTCTGGAAAAGAGTCAACCCTTTCAAAATAAAATACCGAAAACAGATTTCAAAAGACTAATTCCTAATACATTTCTAAATCACACAGTTCAATGACAATATATTACACCCAAAAAAAATGAGATCAGCCTATTCTAAAATATCTAAAATGTCAAAGTCTCTTGTCCCTACACTCCTGCAGAAACTAATCGAATTTGCCTTATTCAGGATCCAAAAGGGTCTCTCCGATGGGGTAGCTCGCCAGTCTGCACACCACTGCGGGACTCCAGGGAGGGCGAGCAGGATACAGACGTTCCGAATCCACACAAAAAAAAACCCGGCCTTGACAACAAAGCCAAAAGACTCATTAATATCTAATACATTTCAGTCACTTTTCTATAAATCATATCATAGTCTAGGTAACTTAACACAGTGTAAAACATATATGATTGACACTTTTAACTCTATATATAAATCTGTTCAATTAAAACACTTCAAAAACCCATTTAAATTGTATTTCCATTCTGTTCTATACTCAGCAAGCTATAGATTAGTCACTGGAATAATTTATCATTTCAAAGCTAGCACCTTTAACTCACAGCTTTACAGCTCATATTGTTTTTCACCATAAGGCAAATAAACACAGCTAGCAGCATCACTGACACATCAACACACCGCAACATCACACAGTGGAAAAAATGCTCAACCCACCGCTAAACCTACAGTCCGGCCAGCAGAACCGCAGCCTCAGCAACGGGCCTCACATCCCCTCCCCTAGATCAGTCACGGCACGCCAAGTGCAGTGTCACTGCGTGCTATGCTAGAACGTTAGCTAAAAGCGTTAGCCGCGGCTAGTTAGCAGCTAGTTAGCGGCTCGTTAGCGTGTTATTTATCACACTAAGAACACAATTCTCAATCTAATATTTTCACCGGGAGACTCACCAAGGGTTTCGATATCACGGTGCGGGCTTTTCGGGACTTTAATGACGGGGGAATCTCTTTGTTTATTTGGCCAACTGTTTAAAAACAGTTGTCAACGGTCGATGTCTCTGTGGCTCGTCCCGAAAAGGAAGAATCACCGTAGCTGCCGTCTACTGACGGTTAGAAGAGGCGGGTCTAATTTCTTATTGGCTACTGAGCCAGAACAGTTGCCAAGCGATCTTTTTAATTGACAGGTGATTAAACAAATCACACCATATTAATCAGAAAACCATCAAATAAATGCACATTGCAATACTTTTCTCTTATATGTCTATCAGTTTTTTGTGTCACTATTTAAAACGACAATATACACAAACTATGTATCTCCCTCTGACAAGTAACAACTATTCTATGGGTTTTGATTAAATTCTGAGTAAATTAAAAGGTGTTATGTAACCCTGGGTTACATCCTCCCCTCCTGAACTAATGCACGTCTCGTTGCATCTAAGTATGTGACTGGTCACTGGAGGTGGGATTCTCGGGGCAAGCTCAAATGGGGACTGATAGTAGAATTTGGGCCATTTAATGAGGTGGTGAAGGCTACACTAAGGCTCTGCAACAATGTCTGGATGACTAAAGTCAGAGGGTTCCCAAGCTCATGATAGTGTAGTCTGTCTGGCTGTGCTGGGTTCGACCTGAGGGAACGTCCGGCATTGCCATTCACTTCATCTGGCTGATTATTTTCCCTTTCAATGTCGCTTGGAGGGTTTCCAGTGTCACACTCAGTCACGTGTATGTGCTTAGGCAGAGTTTCTTTTACTTCGTTTGAAGCAAATTCTGGAAGTTTGGGAGACTCTTCAATCACCGCTGCCTGTTCTGACACTCCCTCAGAAACTTCAGGTGAACTTTCACTTTCAGGATTGGCTTCAGGTGAGTACTCTGTTTCAGGTTCAACTTCACTTAGGTTTTCTCTTTCAGGCTCCACTTCAGTTACGTTGTCTCGTGCAGGTTCAACAGGAACAGGGGGCAGCTCGACCGGTACAACTACATTGTGCTGTGTCTCATTGGTTGATTTCCTCTCTGCCAACTGCACAGGTCCTGTGTTTGACAGGATCCTGGTTTCAAACTCTACTGTTGTTCTGGTAGTGTCGTGATGCACTACATCTTCCTCTGAATCCGAGAGATATCTTGTATCCACAGGTTCTTCAGCATTTTCGATGTCAAGGCTTCTCCGTGTTCGAGGCCTGCGGACTGCTTTTGGCGCAACTGGTTCATCAGGCATGGACACAGGTAGGAAACCACAGGGTAACAACAAGTCACGGTGCAAGGTCCGGAGAGGCCCATCTTTGTTCTCTGGTCGGACTGTGTACACAGGGAGGTCACCAGCTCGTTTGACCACTACATGCACATCAGACTCCCATTTATCGGCTAACTTGTGTTTCCCTCTTATCCTTACGTTTCGCACCAGAACACGGTCGCCCGTTTCAAGAGTTGAATCGACGACTCTTTTGTCAAATCTTCGTTTGTTACGGTCTGCTGTCTTTAAGGCGTTCTTGGTGGCAACTTTGTAGCTTTCCTCCAACCGACTTCTTAGATCATGTACGTATTGGGAATGCGACTTGGGTGGCTTGATGGCAGGTAGCCCAAAAGCTAGGTCGACTGGTAGACGAGGTTGTCTCCCGAACATGAGTTCATATGGGGCAAATCCAGTCACATCGTTCTTTGTGCAATTGTATGCATGTACCATCGGCTTCACAAAATCCTTCCAGTGTGACTTGTTCTTGTTTTCCAGCGTGCCTAACATCTGGAGGAGTGTCCTGTTGAAACGCTCCACTGGGTTTCCTCTTGGATGGTATGGCGTTGTCCTTGTCTTATGGATACCTGCGAGGCGGCACAGTTCTTTGATCGTGTGTGACTCAAAATCTTGCCCTTGATCGCTGTGGAGTCTTTCAGGGAAACCATAGTGAACCAGGAAGTTATCCCATAAGCACTTGGCTACTGTTTGAGCTTTTTGATTTGGAGTAGGGACTGCAACGGCATACTTGGTGAAATGGTCTGTGATCACAAGAATGTCTTTGGTGTTGCTTTGGTCTGGTTCCAAGGAAAGGAAGTCCATGCAGACCAGCTCTAAGGGTCTGCTGGTTCTGATGTTCACTAGGGGGGCCGCTCTTTCTTGGGGGGTTTTCCTACGAACACAGCGTTCACACGTCTTTATCTTTCCCTCCACATCCATGGACATTCTTGGCCAATAGAACCTGGATCTTACGAGGTCGATGGTTCGTTCTATACCTAAATGGCCTAAGTCATCGTGTAGACTTTTCAACACTGTAGCCCTTAGATCTTTAGGGAGTGCCAGTTGATATATTATATCCCCTTGGTCTTGTCTTCTCCTGTATAGTACTCCATTTCTCATCTCCAATCGGTTCCATTCTCGTAGCCAGAGACCAATGTCAGGAAGTTCTTTTCTTAGGTTAGGAGAAGGCTTTTCTTTGGACTGCAGGTGCTCTATGACTGCCCTAAGGTCTGGGTCTGCCCATTGCTGCTCCATCAAGTCATCTTCAGACAGGTGAGGGATTAGAGGGAGGCCGTGGTCATTCTCCGCTAGGAAACCATTTGGTAGAGCATCAGAGTGGAGAGCAAGGGATTCAACTAAGGTTACAGATGGGAGTGAGAATAGGGGGTCTGCATTGGTGTTGTGGACATGATGTCTTTCACAGATGGCACTCACCGCTTTTGGAAGAACAACCTCTGTATGTTCTGCATCTGTCAGATGGTGAAGTGTAAACTGCTTGATTCTCTCCCTTTCTTTCTGTGACATTAGGTCATCTGTGAGCTCACCATGAGGGCGTCGAGAAAGTCCATCTGCATCTTGGTTCTGTTTGCCTGCTCTGTACTGGAGCTTAAATGAGTAGGTTGACAGACTTGACAGCCACCTGTAGCTTGTGGCGTCCAGTTTGGCCGATGTCAGGATGTAAGTAAGGGGGTTACTATCTGTTATGACTGTGAACTCTGTCCCATACAGGTAGTCGCTGAATTTTGCAGTGACAGCCCATTTGAGGGCTAGGAATTCTAGCTTGTGAGCAGGATATTTAGCTTCGCTCTTGGTGAGCCCTCTGCTTGCAAAGGCTATTGCTCTTTTCCTCCCATCTTGCTCTTGGTATAATGCAGCGCCCAGACCAGTAGTACTGGCGTCCGTATGCAATATGTAGGGGGTTTTGGGGTCTGCGAAAACCTAAGACAGGAGCAGAGGTGAGCTTTTCAGTCAGGGTCTCGAATGCTTGTTGACAGGACACTGTCCATCTTTCACCGAAACACTCTTTTGGATGGAAGTACGGACCGCTCTTCTCCTTTACTTTGCTGCTGCTCTTCCGGAGAGGGGGGTACCCTGAGGTGAGATCATTTAGAGGTTTAGTGATCTTTGAGTAGTCTTGAATGAACCTTCTGTAGTATCCAGAGAATCCAAGAAAGGATCTCAACTCTTTGAGGTTCTTGGGCCTTGGCCAGGTTTTTAAGGCTTCAATCTTCCCTGGATCTGTCTCAACTCCATTTTGTGACACAATGTGGCCCAGATATTTGACGGACGTTTGGAAGAACTTGCATTTTTCTGGAGACAGTTTCAGTCCATACTCTTTCAGACGTTCAAGGACTTGTCGCAGTCGGATTTCATGCTCCTCTAGAGTGTTCGAGAAGACTATGACGTCGTCAATGAAGACCAACACTTCCTTCCTGTTGAGATCACCCATGCACCTCTCCATTAGTCTTTGGAATGAGCTGGGCGCATTTGTTATCCCTTGGGGCATTCGGTTGAACTCCCAGAATCCGAGAGGGCACACAAATGCAGTTTTCTGCTTGTCAGCCTCTTCCATTTCGATCTGGTAATATCCCGACTTCAGGTCAAGGACTGAGAACCACTTTGAGCCAGTCATTACTGAGAACACTTCTTCCAGATTGGGCAATGCGTATGCGTCTTTTATTGTCTGGGAGTTGAGCTTCCTGAAGTCAATGCACAGGCGTACTGAGTTGTTCTTCTTTCGAACTACCACTATGGGTGATGCAAAGGGGGATTCTGATTCGCGGATGATGCCGGCTGTTAACAATTCTTGAAGGTGCTTTCGCACTGCATCCACATCCTGCGGGTGAATTGGTCTGGCTCTATGTTTGAAAAGAGTCTCATCACTTAGTTTGATGTGATGCTTCACTTTATCTGTATGACCAAAGTCAAGATCATTTTGAGCAAAGACTTCAGGCATGGAGTTCAACAGCGATGTAACTTTGTCTTTCCATTCAGGTGATACAGGAGAGTCACCAAAATCAAACTCCATCGTTGAATGGGCAGGTTCTGATTGGCTGTGATTGGGATTACTTGGGCCTGCGTTTTGCTCTTTTGCTATTATTTGTTGGATAGCATGCACCTCAGCTAGCACAGTCTTTGGGGGAATCACTATGTCGTTCTTTGTCTCGTTCTTTATCAGGACTGGTAGGTGAAAGGATCGTTTAGCAGGTAGGGTGTGTAAGCAGCTAGCCACCAGCAAGCCACTGGGCAGCGAGGACTGTGTTGGTGGTTCCACGGTGACCCATTTTTCTGTGTGAGCTCTGTTCACATGGATTAGCCCATCTAGGACCACTGTGCAGCCTGCTGGAACGATTTCAGGTGTGTTTCCCATTACTTTCACCCATCCAATGGCATCAGTACTTGCTTGCTTCTGTCTCACTTCAAGAATCTTTATAACAGCTTTGTAACCATTGAGTGCTGACTGAGGACGGCCAATGTTCTTTTCAGTGTAGTTTGAGTAGAGGACATCTAGTGAGTTGGTGCCAATGAGGATCTGGGGCATGTTAGTCATATCTGGAACCACTAGCGCTAATGTTGGCACTTCAGTTTCAGTTCCTAGGAACTCTTTGGGAAAGGTCAGACTCAGCTCTACATATCCAAGGTAAGGCACAGCTTGTCCATTTGCTCCTTCAACTTCCAGCAGGTCATTCAGCGGTTTCATTGGGTAATTTGATAATTGATTCTTGTAGAATGACAGGGGGATTGTGGTGACTTGAGATCCGGTGTCTAACAGACAATTTACTTCCTTTCCTCCAATAAAAATCTGAGCTGTGCACTTTGTTCCCACAAGCCCCTTTGGCAGTTCGATGGATGATATTTCATGTTGAGCAGAGTTGTTAGTTATTTTTTCAATTTTCTTTGGGCGCTTTTCTCTCCTTTTAGTCTCTGTTTGCCCTTCAACAGCGACCTTCAGCAGTTTAACTGATCCCACTTGAGTTGCTTGTCTTTACACTGACGCCTCTTTTCTTCAACCAGGGCAGGATTTGGTTCACGTTCACAGCTTGGTGCAATATGCCCATCTTCACCACAACGGAAACAGTACCAAGGACGAGGGCGGTTTGATGCCAGTCCACTAATACTGCGCTGCTCTGCTGTTCTCTGGTATGTGTTTTTGGTCATGTGGGGACTCTGCACTCCACGCGTGGGGATTTGACTTTGGAGCTCAGCGATCTGCCTCTTTAAAGTAGTCATTTCAACTTCGGGACTGTCGATTGCACCTTTTTGAGGAGTAATGTTCATTGATGCAACTTGAGCTTTGATTTCTTTGACTTGTCTCTTTAATTCATTTATCTCTGCTGATTCAGGATAGCTTGTCTTTGTCTTTGGTTGAGGAGCTGAGTGCAGAGTAGACACTTGGGATTGAAGATCTACAATTTGTCTTTTTAATGCATCAGTCTCAGCAGCTGCGGCGTCAGAGAATTTACAGGGGTTAACAGCTTGGCGGTGTGCTGCAGCTCGTGGCTTGAATGGCACAGGAACTTGCTTTTGCAGACCAAGGTGTCTCCTCATCCGATCTTCCTTTGAGGCGTGTCTGTCCTCCTCCATCCTGATAAGGAACACCAGCTCGGCGAAAGGAGGAGGTTGTGTTTTTCTCTGTCCCAGTTGAAGGTCTGTAATCAAGTCATGGTTCCAACAGCCTCTGCAGAATTGTTTCAGAAGACTGCGATCTCTTTCCCTTTCTGCAATACCACCTCTTCTGATTGCTGTGCTCAGGATAACTTGCAATCTGTGCAGGTAGCATGATGGCTTCTCACCGTCGTTCTGCAGAGTGCTCATGAACTTGGCAACCAGGTCGTCTCCATCTTCCACTGAGCCGTAGACTGAGTCGAGGAGCTCAATGTACTCTGAAGGTGAGTCTTGAGGAGTGAGCTGCCTGATAACGTCGGTGGCCGGAGGCAGTAAACTGTGTAATATTTTCTGTGTTCTGTGTAAGTCAGAGATGGATGGATCAGTCATCAAGAATTCAACACTTGCACGCCAGGTGTCGTAATCTGGTTCACTGTTTGGACGTGGACTTTTCCCTGAGAAGACTCGAAGGTGGAAAGAGACTTTCTGGTGTGACGTGGCAACATCATTCTTTACAATGTGCTCAACAATCATTTTTTGGACATTGGGGGGATTTACATCACTCACAGTGAAGACTGGGTGGGTCTTGACAGCAGCATCTCCTCCTGCAAAGTTGTTCATTTCTGGTCCCTTGGCTGGGTTTTTAGAATCAGGGTTCCACAAGGGTGAAGCCTGTGGTGAATGTGTGGTAGTAATGGGCACTACAGGTTTACAGTGGGCATCAGCCGATGTTGACTTTTCACTTTCTTTGCTGTGGGTAATTTTTTCTGTTGCTTGTGCCGTTTGTGCAGGGGAGCTTGTCTCTCCCTGTGTTATCATCCTCTTGAGCTCCTCCTGGAGCATATCTTGAAAAGATCTCCCACTGGCTGTAGCAATGTTTTGCAATGCTTCAAGATATCCCTTGGTGGCGCTACTGCTGGCATCAAGTGTATTGACATTTTCTAGAGCATTCACTGTGAGAATGACTTCTGCATCATTGGGGGTCTTGTAGGTTAAGGGCAGTAGGGGTCTTAATGTTAGCATGGCAGAGCTCTCTTGAAACTCAATTATCACATGGTGATGGAATTCAGAGGTTGGATCATCAATTAACAAGTGGCGATTTATGGGGCCATGAGTCTCTAAATCTTCTTCAATTTCTTTATCAAAGTTAGTGTTTGTGATGCCACTAATAATGACTGAGTTGGGGACATCTACTTTTTCAATGTTCACTATTTCCATTTTAAGTTTTGAAAATAAAATGGTTTTTTTTTCCGTTTTTTAGTGTGGTCAATCTTGGTGCAAACACGATATCTCTCCTGGCTAGCTCGCCAAAGTTTATGTAACCGGTACCTGGTGTCTTTTAATAAACACAACTACTAGTATACAATCAAAAATCAATATATAGGGCTAATCACCAGAAGATTCTAGGGTTCGTAAAAGGAGAGATATGGTACTGTCTGCACAAGAAATGACACACGGAAACAATAGATATATATTTCAAAGGTAAGAGAATGTTTATTTCTTTTTCTTATTTTCAAAGCTGTATTTTTCTCTTACCTTTTGGTTTTATTTAAAAGTAGAAAAATGATTAACAGAACAATAATGTAGAATATAAAATGATTTAAAAATAAAATGATCACAAATACCTTTCCTATTTATACCCTTATTTTATGTCCCTTTCCTGGTTTCATTTACTTTAATTTATTCCTGTATTAAGTACTTTTAATTAATTTGTTATCTATTTAGTTTTTATTATTTATGGCCACTTTTCTTATTTATTATCAAGATATCTATGTTTAGGTTTATATTTATATTATCTAATTATTAATTAATTTATGGCCACTTCTCTTATTTAATAAGAAGTAATCTATATTTAGGTTGCTATTTATTTATTATATACTCTCACTGAAACCAGGAAGTTTGTACTATTAAAACACCTTGCTCTTAGGCAAAGACTCTGGAAAAGAGTCAACCCTTTCAAAATAAAATACCGAAAACAGATTTCAAAAGACTAATTCCTAATACATTTCTAAATCACACAGTTCAATGACAATATATTACACCCAAAAAAAATGAGATCAGCCTATTCTAAAATATCTAAAATGTCAAAGTCTCTTGTCCCTACACTCCTGCAGAAACTAATCGAATTTGCCTTATTCAGGATCCAAAAGGGTCTCTCCGATGGGGTAGCTCGCCAGTCTGCACACCACTGCGGGACTCCAGGGAGGGCGAGCAGGATACAGACGTTCCGAATCCACACACAAAAAAAAACCCGGCCTTGACAACAAAGCCAAAAGACTCATTAATATCTAATACATTTCAGTCACTTTTCTATAAATCATATCATAGTCTAGGTAACTTAACACAGTGTAAAACATATATGATTGACACTTTTAACTCTATATATAAATCTGTTCAATTAAAACACTTCAAAAACCCATTTAAATTGTATTTCCATTCTGTTCTATACTCAGCAAGCTATAGATTAGTCACTGGAATAATTTATCATTTCAAAGCTAGCACCTTTAACTCACAGCTTTACAGCTCATATTGTTTTTCACCATAAGGCAAATAAACACAGCTAGCAGCATCACTGACACATCAACACACCGCAACATCACACAGTGGAAAAAATGCTCAACCCACCGCTAAACCTACAGTCCGGCCAGCAGAACCGCAGCCTCAGCAACGGGCCTCACATCCCCTCCCCTAGATCAGTCACGGCACGCCAAGTGCAGTGTCACTGCGTGCTATGCTAGAACGTTAGCTAAAAGCGTTAGCCGCGGCTAGTTAGCAGCTAGTTAGCGGCTCGTTAGCGTGTTATTTATCACACTAAGAACACAATTCTCAATCTAATATTTTCACCGGGAGACTCACCAAGGGTTTCGATATCACGGTGCGGGCTTTTCGGGACTTTAATGACGGGGGAATCTCTTTGTTTATTTGGCCAACTGTTTAAAAACAGTTGTCAACGGTCGATGTCTCTGTGGCTCGTCCCGAAAAGGAAGAATCACCGTAGCTGCCGTCTACTGACGGTTAGAAGAGGCGGGTCTAATTTCTTATTGGCTACTGAGCCAGAACAGTTGCCAAGCGATCTTTTTAATTGACAGGTGATTAAACAAATCACACCATATTAATCAGAAAACCATCAAATAAATGCACATTGCAATACTTTTCTCTTATATGTCTATCAGTTTTTTGTGTCACTATTTAAAACGACAATATACACAAACTATGTATCTCCCTCTGACAAGTAACAACTATTCTATGGGTTTTGATTAAATTCTGAGTAAATTAAAAGGTGTTATGTAACCCTGGGTTACATGTACATCATCTAGCACGTATCGATATCTCCAAAGCAAGTAGTATTATGCACTGATTTCAAACGAAATTCGCTGCTAATGGAGTTTACTTAAAACTGTAGCATGCTAGTAAGAGAAATGCGGGACTGTTGCGCAAATTAACACTGTTACATTATCGTAGCAAACTAGCGATTTTTAGAAACGTTTCAATTGGGAAAATGGTTGCAAATATATATGTGCAGGACTGTGTATAGCACAAAACAAGACTTTAATAATTTTTTCAATTAATTAAGCCGCAAATATATCATTTATCGGACTCTCGGGATGATCTGGCCGCCATTGTTGCCGGTCGCGCAGTATTCGCCTACCCCTTGGTTTCAAGTAAGGTCTCGATCTCACTTGGTTTCAAGGGGTGTATACCCCTTCGTCTTAGCCCTACCCCTAGCTCAAAAAGAGTATTGGGACACCACTAGGTCTCACGCGAACGCGCAAAACCAAGGGGTAGGGTAGGGGCAAGGGGAAGGGGTAAGGGGATGTATTGGGATTGGCCCTTAGCCCTACCCCTAGCTCAAAAAGACTAATGGGACACCACTAGGTCTCACGCGAACGCGCAAAACCAAGGGGTAGGGGTAAGGGGGAGGGGTAAGGGCAGAGGTTAAATTGGGCCGGGGCTGTCCGGGGCGGAGCCCCGGCACATAAGCGGCCGGGTCTGGAGTTCTCCAGCCGATTTTGTCTGCCTAGTCCATCACGAGCAATGTTGTCCTACTCATTTACAACTTTTCCATTGCAAATCTATGTTGTTTTAAAACACAATTCTAAATAATGGTAGGGATAGGCTGGCCTAGACATCTGGAGCAAGTTTGAGAAGTAGGCATATCGCGCACGAAAATTATAAATTTACGCTACCGTCTTTGAAGAGGTAGATTTTTTACACACGGCAGTGACTGACAGATGGAAAGCTAGCTATAGAGACAATATAAAGATTGAAAGCCAGGCTAAGAAACGTAAACGTATTACCTTCACTAGACAATGTTTTACCAATTGGACAAACGGATGTTTGTTTGTTTTACATCAAGCTCCAAAAAATATTTTTCGCTCAAATCAGCCAAAAAAATTCGCTCGCGCTCGCATTAAGCATGGAAGTCTCTAACTAGCCGCATGACTCATGGCTGAAGTTACGTTTCTCCAGTTTTCCCCAGGTTGGCAAAAGAAGTATCTCAAAATGCATCAGATTAATGCTTTAAAATATGGAATATTTATTTTTTCTAATGGGGGAGCATGCACCCGGACCCCCTTAGAGGGGTAATATCCTTCTCACCTTTTTCACCCCTGACCCGTTTTCATGCCTGTTATTTACTTCATAATCCACGAAAGATTTGTGAAATTTGCCCCTCGGTCAGAGCCCCCCCACATAGAAAATCCCAATTTAACCCCTGGGTAAGGGGATGTATTGGGATTGGCCCTTGTGTGGATGTGACATAACCCTGGATGCAATAAGTGAATTAACAATGAAACAGATAAATGGCACTTGGACCACATAAACAACTCCATAGATTCCTCCTATCTTCTGAGTCCAGCACCGTTATTCTTAACTTTTTAACTGTTATAAAGTTAGTAAAGAAATCTAAATAACTCTATATGATGAGATTGTATTATTTTAAGCCTACATTTTATGAGTTTTAATGTATTGCTATTTCATGGTCTTATTGAATCTTTTCCATTTTTAGCATTGTGAAATAGTATAACTTTTTCAAAACAATGCAGCTATATCGCATAGCTAGAAATACGACAACAAACTTTCAATCTGTCTGTAATCTCTAATAATAAATATACTTTGTTTTGTGTACTACAGTGTGCAGTGTCTTACATGCTTTAACTATTCAATCATACATATGTTATTGTGTTGCTGTATGGCTCAGGCTCCATTTACAAAACCACTCTGGATGAGAGTTTATTAGCTTTATTAAAATCAGGTAATTATGTGAATGACACAGGTGACGGCAGAGGTGCGTTGGTGTCCATCAGAACCAGCTGATGGTGGTCGACACGTCTGGGTCGTAGGGCTCAGCGGGCAGCACAGTGTAAGGCTGGGTGTCAAACCTGCCCCCACCTCTCACATGCTAAAGTTTGGAGTTGCTGGACGGTCTCAACTTGATGGCCCTCACACCCCATTCAAGATCTGGTCTGATTGGTTGTTCTTGTGTATAAAGGGAATTGTAATGCATTGTCCGTTGGATTCTTCATCTCCTGAGATCTTCTCCTCAGTTCTCCCTTGTACTACTGTCCTACTGTCCTACTCTTTGCTCACTCTTGCTTTTCTCTCTGATTTACAATGATCACGGTAGAGTAGGTAAGATTTAAAGCCTTCATTTGTAACATGTTTGCCTTGTAATTGATTTCATTCATTTGCAATGTTATTAAATGCGTATTCCTTTTGACCGTACTTTGACCATTCTTGCTCTGATTTAACCCATAGAGTCAAATAACTATACTTTATATTTGTATTGGCATTATTTGGTTCATGCTAATACACTTCAGTTTCCCATCTTCCTTTAAACCATAGGGGAATTCGTTTTGGTTCTTTCGACCATATTTTACCCCCCTACAGTTTGGTGACTCCGACGTGATATGTTTCGAGCAATTCAGTTACAGTTTGGTATAGGCTACCGGCGTTTCAAACCATTGTGCGGTGAGTAAGCATAACAAATGTTACATTAATTGTATTCCGCCTGGTTCTGTTGGTAGAAACCTATTACTAGTTTCTGATATTAGCTCCTGCATTAAATGAACAAAAATGGAATGGGCAACTGAAGTTAACAATTTACTTAACCTATGGGAAACAGTTAGCGTTAACCGAACGTTATCTGAATTGAGCAAGAAAGACAAGAACGGTCTTAAAACTGATTGTACGCTAGCTGAAATAATTGAACATTGGCGAACAGTAGGAGTCCATAAAAAGAAAGCAGAAAAGAAACAAATATTGAAGATTACTGTACATCTAATTGGCAAATGTCTTCTCAACTCTGTCCTCAAAGCAGCGACACCTTTTTGTGCCTCACGGCAACCCACCGCTAACAAAATCAGTTCTACTGAGTTTTCAGATACTGACAGTGGAATCGGTGAGCTAATTCCCAAACCGCGTTCTACAAAGAACCATCGTGCCCCTGATCCGCCACGCATTTCTGTCATAAAAATGGCGACAAAGGTAAATCCCAAGCCCCAGCAGCCCACTATGCCTACTAGACATTGTAACTTCTGTAAAAGACAAGGACACACCGAAATGCGATGTTGGGATCTTGGCAAAAGTATGCCTATTCCGCCCACACGCTTGTTTTATGCTAACAACAAAGTTAGATTTTGTCGTGCTTGTCTACGAAGTGGTCACACTGAGTCAAAATGTTGGGATCTGGGGAAGGGCAGGCCTCTATTTTACATGCAGCAGAAAATGCTGGGGATACATCGGGCAACAATACCTGTGACTTGAGACTTCCAATTCTACCTTTTCCATTTACCTAATTCAGGTCCAAATTGTGATATTGCTACATTCCTACTGTATTACCTGTGTTTAGTCTTTGTTGTAGTTCAAAGATTTGTTGTGGACAGTTAAGTTGTTGCTGCTCCTGTTCTTGTAGGCTACTATATGCACAGTGCATATGGTTTGTCCATGCTTGGGTTCCATGTCGGTTTGTGTGGATGAGGGAGGATGTACCTTTGTGTGTTTGAGTGGTGGTAAATGTTCTAGGTTTTTAGTTAAACTCACAATGGTTCCGGACCTGTAAATGTAGATGGTATAACTTGTATTGTATTACTGTTTAATTTTTTTTCTTTCTTTTGGACCCAAGGACACTGTTTTGTTTTAATTGCACATCTATGTTAGATGATTGTGTACTTCTCATCTATCAAAAGGGAGGACTGTTGTTCACCTATTTCTTCCATTTGAGTTTTAGGACACTGTCTCACTAATTTCCATTTGTATCCAATCCGACTCTCTCAGACCCCAGACCACTCCAAACGCCACTCCAAACTTTACAATTTTCATTGTTAACCAAGTGCTGTGCTCCAATTGTGTTCTGCTGTAACAGGACAAGAACTTAAGTAGCAGGAATATGCTAACCAAGGGCACGTCTGCATGCCAATACAAAGGTCCTCTGAGCAATAGCCATGATCCAAAAGTGATCCTCTGAGCAAGCAGCCATGACCATTAGAATCTCAATGCTGACCTGTCTGCAATCAAGTTCTTTTGTTCTTATGGGTGCAGGTTATCACACATTGAACACTGCAGCTTCTGCCTGTGCTTTTGTGTCCAAGAGGAAGGATTGTAAGGCTGGGTGTCAAACCTGCCCCCACCTCTCACATGCTAAAGTTTGGAGTTGCTGGACGGTCTCAACTTGATGGCCCTCACACCCCATTCAAGATCTGGTCTGATTGGTTGTTCTTGTGTATAAAGGGAATTGTAATGCATTGTCCGTTGGATTCTTCATCTCCTGAGATCTTCTCCTCAGTTCTCCCTTGTACTACTGTCCTACTGTCCTACTCTTTGCTCACTCTTGCTTTTCTCTCTGATTTACAATGATCACGGTAGAGTAGGTAAGATTTAAAGCCTTCATTTGTAACATGTTTGCCTTGTAATTGATTTCATTCATTTGCAATGTTATTAAATGCGTATTCCTTTTGACCGTACTTTGACCATTCTTGCTCTGATTTAACCCATAGAGTCAAATAACTATACTTTATATTTGTATTGGCATTATTTGGTTCATGCTAATACACTTCAGTTTCCCATCTTCCTTTAAACCATAGGGGAATTCGTTTTGGTTCTTTCGACCATATTTTACCCCCCTACACAGCCATGTCCAGCAGCAGGGTGGATCTCCAGATCTCTGGTCTGCTTGTCTGGGCCCAGAGAGGCTTACTGGTCCTGCTCATTGGCGCTGTGCCCCTGTACAATTCTGTTCCCTTGTGGTGTCAAGGTGTGTGTGTGTGTGTGGGGGGGGGGTAGTGATTGTGATAGTGATAGCGATAGTGGAGAGGATAGTGATAGCGATAGTGGAGAGGATAGTGATAGTGGAGAGTATAGTGATAGGTGGAGAGGATAGTGATAGTGGGGGGGAATGGAGGGGGGGGGTAGGAATAGGGGGGAGGGAACGGCCCCTGCTGCACCTAAGGCAGCATGAACCGACGTTGGTAGACCGGTCCTGACAGGCCCGGGGTGGTAATCCGGACCTTCTTCACCTTCCTCCGCTTCACGCTTCCCGGGTCGAGGGCAGGCAGCAGGCAGGAGCGTGCCGGCGGAGGGGCAGGGACCAGCGGGGGCACGTGCTTGGGCGCGTTCTTCTCAGCCCTCTTGGTCAGCAGGGGCCCTGTGGGAACCACAGGCGGGGGGCTGGGGCTCACCTCTTTGGCAGGTGCCACCGCCGCCTCAGCCTGGCCAAACTCCGGCATGGAGAACAGCATGACGTTGTCGAAGCAGGAGTTCGGCAGGTCCAGCTCCAGGTCGTCCATAACCAGGAGAGGGCTGCTGGACTGACGCCCAGTCTCAGAGGAGCACACGGCGCTGCTCGGTGGCTCGTCTGGCTTAGAGGTGCTGCTCGGTCGCTCGTCTGGCTTAGAGGTGCCGACCGGATGGCTAAGCTTTTGTCGAGGAGGACGGCGCGCTGTTTTTCGGGGCCGATCTTCAGGAGGATGAGGGCACATCATCACAGGGCTGCTTGGCTTCACAACAGGCTTAGCCGCGCGCACTGGGTTGCTAGGCAGTGC
This sequence comes from Mallotus villosus, assembly GCA_903064625.1. Classification (NCBI taxonomy): domain Eukaryota; kingdom Metazoa; phylum Chordata; class Actinopteri; order Osmeriformes; family Salangidae; genus Mallotus; species Mallotus villosus. The sequence continues at coordinate 88,106 of CAEFZP010005757.1, forward strand.
GTCAGGTGGAACTATATTCCCAGGGCTGTCGGGACGAGACTCAGGTTGAAGGTTCTTTTTCTTCTTCTTTTTCTTAAGATTGGGCACCTCCTTCTTGCAGCTCGGTGTATCGAGCTGGGGGAGCAGGCCTGGAAGAACCAGAGGCCTGCTGGTCTTGATGCCGACGGATCCAGATGGAGCAGGAGGACCAGTCTGGAGGGGGGCCAGAGGCGGCAGGACACTCTTGTCTCGACGGGCTTCCTTGGTGCGCTTCTTGGGGCGGACATCAGAAGATGGGGGAGCCTGGGGGATAGCAGGCAGGGAGGGGAGGGCAGATGGCCTTGAGGAGGACTCTAGGCCATCAATGACTCCTACGCTCTCCTGCTGCAGTCTGATAGGAGGCAGTGGACCACCTTTGGACTTCGGCTCAGCTCCATTCAGGCTGGGGAGTCTTCTACTCATGACTCAGGCACTGAAGGTGAGATCTGGTGAATACATCATATTACATCATTTGCTTTGTGTTCTTTATATCTGTATATTCCATTTTAACCCAGCTCATTGTTCATGTAAAAAAAGGTTTGTCCTCACCTCAAACTAGAGTTTCGTCTTGGTGAAATGACTGGTACCAAAAATTACTGTTGAAGAAAGAGACAATTACTTGTGTTCTACTAAATCATACAAACCAAATATACAATCACAGGTATCTTCAATAAAAAGACAACAGATAGCCTACTGCATGTAATACAACATGTACAAATGCACACACACGAAGTCTAACATAATTACAACAAAGAATACTAAAGTAAATCAAGTACATTTTACATCTATTTTAGTTTTACTAGGTCACACAGAGTCAGTGGCGGTTCTACATGGAATTACGCCCCGGGCGAGACCCCCCTCCGAGCGCGCGCTGGCATATTTTTATTTGTTATTTTTTTATTATAACTATATAAGTAAAGAGAAACACAACACAGTATAAGTTAGAACATAAGAGTGGCAAAAATATATACAAGCAGATATAGAAAAAAATGAACAAGAGCAGAGATACAATAATATAAAATATTGACCAGTGGCAGAGGATGCTCCAAAATATTTTAGAAGTGCCCCTGAAATTGACATCAAAAGACCACAGGCTACAATCTAACTCTTAGACAAAACATCCATGTATTACAAATTAAAATAAACATGCCCTTACTGCCTTACATGCTAAATATCTGGCATTAGATGCTATATTAACCTATCTTTCAGGGAGGAACAATTAGCTGCTTGGTTACTGCCTCGAATTCTATGCATGGCACACTTCAAGTTATGACTGGTAAACTATACTTTGTCACGAAATAGAGTTGTAGCAAAACGCAAATGTTCGTCTTTGAAACTGCCTACAGAAGATATGAACATTCCGTTGGCTAATTACAGGGCCCAGCGTTAACCCAAATGATGGAAATAAATAATAACTGAACTTGTAACAGTTTTGTTGCAAAGCACAATCTTATCGTGAAATTAGATCTCGTGTTTGTTGAGTTAAAACCGAATTATTGTTGTATAAGCATAGGCAGCATAATAGCAGGCTAACAAAAGTAAGAGTTATACCCATCAATTAACATTAGCCCTTAATTCATGACATTGATACCGTAATCATACAGAGAGAACATAGTGGCATACCTTTATGTTTTTCTCGTTTCTCCTCTTCTTCTTTTCTTTTTTTTCGAAATTGGGCACCTGACGGCTTTGACCTTTTCTTGTCCATCTCTGTGCTTATTTTGCACTCGACAATCAACAAATTTCCCATCCCCCAACACTGTCACTCGTACAGAAGTTAAGACTAAACCAATTCACCTTGCCCTTGGTGACACATAATCGTTCTGTATTACTTATTTGTATTAGCCATTTCACACAATTCAGAAAAACTAAAACGTGCAGGATTTATAGGCCTGTAATTATAATGTTATGAATGTACGTTATTTGGAAGAAAGTCGAGGTGTGACTGACTTAAGCCCACTAATTGCATTAGAGTATTGCTCTAGAGCAGTGTTTCTCAAACTTTTTCAGACCAAGGACCACTTGGCCAATAAATAAAAACTTGCGGACCATCTAACTAAATAGACCACTTTCATGTTTACCAACATTCAGGATGCGCGCGCAGCTAGGTTTCAGAAAACCGGGAAAGGATAGCATTTACAATGGCAAAAGGACCACACGGATCATACAAATAGTTAGATTTAAAAGACCAAAAAGTCAGAGGAGGACAGCCTTAGAGAGAGAAAAAGCGATTCCCCATTGATCTGTCGGATCAGAATTTTGATTTGGGTCACGAAAGTCTTGACATTTGAGTGAGAATGTCGCCCGGGAACAGACCGCATAGTGGAGCGGCAGCCATGTCTTCGCGTCATGTCACAAAGTTCATAATTTTACAGTTTTACAGTCAATTCAACATCTAAAAAGTCGAGCAGGGCAGCTTTCAAGAGGGAATATGGGAATTCTGCTTTTAGCCAGCTGGTCCGATTATTTTTGTGATTTGTTTAAACTTGCAATTTGAGTGTGAGACTGCGTCCCCATTAGCCTCAGTCAGACTCGTCGCTCACTGGCAGTGTGCACAATATTTCGGCCCGGCAATCGGTAGCCTATCTGAGAAAACTTTTTAGAAAAGACGGCCTGGACCCAACCATCTCACAACCAGAGAGGCTCTGGTACAACCCATGCAGAGGCTGCGATGTCAGAATGCGGAACGTGTGTAGATCATTTTAATAGGCTACTACTGACTGTGTATCTTCGTTCTGAGTTGTATGTTAGAAATGTCGCAATAATTTACTTGTGGCCGTCGCGGACCACTACGGGGGCAGTACGGACCACCAGTGGTCCGCGGACCACACTTTGAGAACGACTGCTCTAGAGCCTACAGTGGATCCCCCCGTCCCCCCCCTTGTCCGTTCCCTTTGGGAGACCCAGAGGTGAACTTTTCGCCCGCGCCCGCGCCCCCTCCCCTTCCCCCTTCCCCCTTCTCACACATGAGCTGTAGACGGCACCTTCTTAGCAAGCAGGGGCGCCTGCAGCTGCAGGGGGCGCTAATTTGCCAATTCCCCACACAGTTATATGATAAATAATGGAAAACCGCTTCGCGGCCCAGATGATAAGTGGTCGTGCCGCCCCCCACGTGTCATGAAAAAGTGCCGCCCCGGGCGGCTGCCCGGGTCGCCCGTGCCTAAAACCGCCCCTGCACAGAGTAATACGTT
>CAEFZP010005758.1:0-107371 GCA_903064625.1 Mallotus villosus
CCAGACACCAGGAGGACCAGAGACCAGGAGGACCAGGAGACCAGAGACCAGGAGGACCAGGAGGACCAGGAGGACCAGGAGGACCAGACACCAGGAGGACCAGACACCAGGAGGACCAGGAGGACCAGAGACCAGGAGGGCCAGAGACCAGGAGGGCCAGAGACCAGGAGGACCAGACACCAGGAGGACCAGACACCAGGAGGACCAGAGACCAGGAGGACTAGGAGGACCAGAGACCAGGAGGACTAGGAGGACCAGAGACCAGAGACCAGGAGGACCAGACACCAGGAGGACCAGGAGGACCAGAGACCAGGAGGGCCAGAGACCAGGAGGGCCAGAGACCAGGAGGACCAGAGACCAGGAGAACTAGGAGGACCAGAGACCAGGAGGACCAGAGACCAGGAGGACTAGGAGGACCAGAGACCAGAGACCAGGAGGACCAGGAGGACCAGACACCAGGAGGACCAGAGACCAGGAGGACCAGAGACCAGGAGGACCAGAGACCAGGAGGACCAGAGACCAGGAGGACCAGAGACCAGGAGGACCAAACACCAGGAGGACCAGAGACCAGGAGGACCAGACACCAGGAGGACCAGGAGGACCAGAGACCAGGAGGACCAGACACCAGGAGGACCAGGAGGACCAGAGACCAGGAGGACCAGACACCAGGAGGACCAGAGACCAGGAGGACCAGAGACCAGGAGGACCAGGAGGACCAGAGACCAGGAGGGCCAGAGACCAGGAGGACCAGAGACCAGGAGGACCAGGAGGACCAGAGACCAGGAGGGCCAGAGACCAGGAGGGCCAGAGACCAGGAGGGCCAGAGACCAGGAGGACCAGACACCAGGAGGACCAGGAGGACCAGAGACCAGGAGGACCAGAGACCAGGAGGACCAGAGACCAGGAGGGCCAGAGACCAGGAGGACCAGAGACCAGGAGGACCAGAGACCAGGAGGACTAGGAGGACCAGAGACCAGGAGGACCAGACACCAGGAGGACCAGGAGGACCAGACACCAGGAGGACCAGAGACCAGGAGGACCAGAGACCAGGAGGACCAGGAGGACCAGAGACCAGGAGGGCCAGAGACCAGGAGGGCCAGAGACCAGGAGGACCAGAGACCAGGAGAACTAGGAGGACCAGAGACCAGGAGGACCAGAGACCAGGAGAACTAGGAGGACCAGAGACCAGGAGGACCAGAGACCAGGAGAACTAGGAGGACCAGAGACCAGGAGGACCAGAGACCAGGAGAACTAGGAGGACCAGAGACCAGGAGGACCAGAGACCAGGAGGACTAGGAGGACCAGAGACTAGGAGGACCAGAGACCAGGAGGACCAGAGACCAGGAGGACCAGAGACTAGGAGGACCAGAGACCAGGAGGACCAGAGACCAGGAGGACCAGAGACCAGGAGACTAGGAGGACCAGAGACCAGGAGGACCAGAGACCAGGAGGACCAGAGACCAGGAGAACTAGGAGGACCAGAGACCAGGAGGACCAGAGACCAGGAGGACCAGAGACCAGGAGAACTAGGAGGACCAGAGACCAGGAGGACCAGAGACCAGGAGGACTAGGAGGACCAGAGACCAGAGACCAGAGGACCAGAGACCAGAGACCAGGAGAACTAGGAGGACCAGAGACCAGGAAGACCAGAGACCAGGAGGACCAGAGACCAGGAGAACTAGGAGGACCAGAGACCAGGAGACAGGACCAGAGACCAGGAGGACCAGAGACCAGAGACCAGGAGAACTAGGAGGACCAGAGACCAGGAGGACCAGAGACCAGGAGGACTAGGAGGACCAGAGACCAAGACCAGGAGGACCAGAGACCAGAGACCAGGAGAACTAGGAGGACCAGAGACCAGGACGACCAGAGACCAGGAGGACCAGAGACCAGGAGAACTAGGAGGACCAGAGACCAGGAGGACCAGAGACCAGGAGGACTAGACAACCAGGAGGACCAGAGACCAGGAGGACTAGGAGGACTAGGAGGCGCTGTCATCGTCTCCAAGTGAAAGTTGGCTTCAGTTCTAAATTGAGATGATTGGCATGTTAATGAGACACCAATAGTTACAGATTTCCATCATGAATTCAGTCAGTTAATCTTTCTTTTATCCACAGGGGACTAGTGAATAGAAACGTCTACCAGTCCTCCATATATTTAGCACAACAAAAATATATTTGTGCAAAACTGCAAGCATTGCATTTGGATCTTCCTAGGCTGCTGACAGGCGAGATATTGACAGCAGCTCATACTATCAAAGGAGCGTAAATGGAAGCTAAGCCCATACAATGCTTACACAGTCAAGTAAACAATCACCCCCTTTCACACACACACGCAAATCACACATAAACACAACACACATAAACACAACACAAACACACCCTGCCACAGCCCCATGATGGGAAGAAAGTTCCTTTTCAGTGAGAAATTGGAGGGAAAGCTCTTAACGGCTCAGTACACATATCATCTACCTATACATTCAGAATATATCAATACATCCATCAGTACGTTTATGAAGGATCAGTATATCTATCAAAGCCACTGAACAATTCTGAGCCAAGCTCCTGGCTGAAATCTAATAACCCAATATGAAACTCAAAGAACCACAACTGTGTTGGAGGTGACTCTGATGTACCATCCTGAGAACTGTACTTCTGTCCATAAAATCAAAGAATAAAATAATTGTGGGAAACTGCAGAGGAAGTGGCTGGGCTTAATGACAGCACCGTCCTCTGAAGTGCTGGGACATGGCTGTGTGTACGTTTGCCTTCACACAACTTACTCATCTCCACCCAGCATCAGGCCTCATCCACTCGGCCCAATTAGGTCTGGGAGCCCAATTTGGCCTGGCCTATAGAGCAAGTCCCCCTCTACGTGCCTTTTCTGGCTGGGATTTTTTTATTTCGGTCCATATTTCATGTGGTCCTCTTGTTTTGCCCATAACTCTGTCCAGGAAGCCCCCACAGCCCCCAAAGTTGGCCTGGCTTTTAGAGCAAGCCCCCCCCTACGTTGGGGGCTGTGGGGGCTTCCTGGGCAAAGTTATGGGCAAAACAAGATGAGAACATGAAATATGGTCCCAAATCAAAAAATCCAAGCCGGAAAAGGCCTCTAGGGGGGATGTTTTCTCTATAAGCCAGGCCAACTTTGGGGCCTGTGGGAGCTTCCTGGACAGAGTTATGGGCAAAACAAGATGAGAACATGAAATATGGTCCCAAATCAAAAATCCAAGCCGGAAAAGGCCTCTAGGGGGATGTTTTCTCTATAAGCCAGGCCAACTTTGGGGCCTGTGGGAGCTTCCTGGACAGAGTTATGGGCAAAACAAGATGAGAACATGAAATATGGTCCCAAATCAAAAATCCAAGCCGGAAAAGGCCTCTAGGGGGATGTTTTCTCTATAAGCCAGGCCAACTTTGGGGCCTGTGGGAGCTTCCTGGACAGAGTTATGGGCAAAACAAGATGAGAACATGAAATATGGTCCCAAATCAAAAAATCCAAGCCGGAAAAGGCCTCTAGGGGGATGTTTTCTCTATAAGCCAGGCCAACTTTGGGGCCTGTGGGAGCTTCCTGGACAGAGTTATGGGCAAAACAAGATGAGAACATGAAATATGGTCCCAAATCAAAAAATCCAAGCCGGAAAAGGCCTCTAGGGGGATGTTTTCTCTATAAGCCAGGCCAACTTTGGGGCCTGTGGGAGCTTCCTGGACAGAGTTATGGGCAAAACAAGATGAGAACATGAAATATGGTCCCAAATCAAAAAATCCAAGCCGGAAAAGGCCTCTAGGGGGATGTTTTCTCTATAAGCCAGGCCAACTTTGGGGCCTGTGGGAGCTTCCTGGACAGAGTTATGGGCAAAACAAGATGAGAACATGAAATATGGTCCCAAATCAAAAAATCCAAGCCGGAAAAGGCCTCTAGGGGGATGTTTTCTCTATAAGCCAGGCCAACTTTGGGGCCTGTGGGAGCTTCCTGGACAGAGTTATGGGCAAAACAAGATGAGAACATGAAATATGGTCCCAAATCAAAAAATCCAAGCCGGAAAAGGCCTCTAGGGGGATGTTTTCTCTATAAGCCAGGCCAACTTTGGGGCCTGTGGGAGCTTCCTGGACAGAGTTATGGGCAAAACAAGATGAGAACATGAAATATGGTCCCAAATCAAAAAATCCAAGCCGGAAAAGGCCTCTAGGGGGATGTTTTCTCTATAAGCCAGGCCAACTTTGGGGCCTGTGGGAGCTTCCTGGACAGAGTTATGGGCAAAACAAGATGAGAACATGAAATATGGTCCCAAATCAAAAAATCCAAGCCGGAAAAGGCCTCTAGGGGGATGTTTTCTCTATAAGCCAGGCCAACTTTGGGGCCTGTGGGAGCTTCCTGGACAGAGTTATGGGCAAAACAAGATGAGAACATGAAATATGGTCCCAAATCAAAAAATCCAAGCCGGAAAAGGCCTCTAGGGGGATGTTTTCTCTATAAGCCAGGCCAACTTTGGGGCCTGTGGGAGCTTCCTGGACAGAGTTATGGGCAAAACAAGATGAGAACATGAAATATGGTCCCAAATCAAAAAATCCAAGCCGGAAAAGGCCTCTAGGGGGATGTTTTCTCTATAAGCCAGGCCAACTTTGGGGCCTGTGGGAGCTTCCTGGACAGAGTTATGGGCAAAACAAGATGAGAACATGAAATATGGTCCCAAATCAAAAAATCCAAGCCGGAAAAGGCCTCTAGGGGGATGTTTTCTCTATAAGCCAGGCCAACTTTGGGGCCTGTGGGAGCTTCCTGGACAGAGTTATGGGCAAAACAAGATGAGAACATGAAATATGGTCCCAAATCAAAAAATCCAAGCCGGAAAAGGCCTCTAGGGGGATGTTTTCTCTATAAGCCAGGCCAACTTTGGGGCCTGTGGGAGCTTCCTGGACAGAGTTATGGGCAAAACAAGATGAGAACATGAAATATGGTCCCAAATCAAAAAATCCAAGCCGGAAAAGGCCTCTAGGGGGATGTTTTCTCTATAAGCCAGGCCAACTTTGGGGCCTGTGGGAGCTTCCTGGACAGAGTTATGGGCAAAACAAGATGAGAACATGAAATATGGTCCCAAATCAAAAAATCCAAGCCGGAAAAGGCCTCTAGGGGGATGTTTTCTCTATAAGCCAGGCCAACTTTGGGGCCTGTGGGAGCTTCCTGGACAGAGTTATGGGCAAAACAAGATGAGAACATGAAATATGGTCCCAAATCAAAAAATCCAAGCCGGAAAAGGCCTCTAGGGGGATGTTTTCTCTATAAGCCAGGCCAACTTTGGGGCCTGTGGGAGCTTCCTGGACAGAGTTATGGGCAAAACAAGATGAGAACATGAAATATGGTCCCAAATCAAAAAATCCAAGCCGGAAAAGGCCTCTAGGGGGATGTTTTCTCTATAAGCCAGGCCAACTTTGGGGCCTGTGGGAGCTTCCTGGACAGAGTTATGGGCAAAACAAGATGAGAACATGAAATATGGTCCCAAATCAAAAATCCAAGCCGAAAAGGCCTCTAGGGGGATGTTTTCTCTATAAGCCAGGCCAACTTTGGGGCCTGTGGGAGCTTCCTGGACAGAGTTATGGGCAAAACAAGATGAGAACATGAAATATGGTCCCAAATCAAAAATCCAAGCCGGAAAAGGCCTCTAGGGGGATGTTTTCTCTATAAGCCAGGCCAACTTTGGGGCCTGTGGGAGCTTCCTGGACAGAGTTATGGGCAAAACAAGATGAGAACATGAAATATGGTCCCAAATCAAAAAATCCAAGCCGGAAAGGCCTCTAGGGGGATGTTTTCTCTATAAGCCAGGCCAACTTTGGGGCCTGTGGGAGCTTCCTGGACAGAGTTATGGGCAAAACAAGATGAGAACATGAAATATGGTCCCAAATCAAAAATTCCCAGCCAGAAATGGCACATGAAACTGATCACATTCCACATCTCTCTCATCTTCACCTGACATTCCTCTTCCCAAGCTGCCTGCATCAGCACAGAGGCAGGTAAAGCAGCCTGCCTCAGCAGTAGATATAAAAGGAATGGGAGGGGAGAGAGGGACAAGGAGAGAGTGACAGGGAGAGAGGAGAAAGGGACAAGGAGAGAGTGACAGGGAGAGAGGAGAGAGGGACAGGGAGAGAGGGACAGGGATGTCCTGCAGAGGAGTGAAGGTGGAGTCAGCTTGGATCTGGCTTTGCTGCTAGTCTTGGTGGTGCACTCGGCTCCTGGTTTCAGATGTGGAGATGAAGGCAGCTTCTCCTGGTGGGTTGTCCTAATACTGCTGCATTGGCACACAGTGATCCCTGGTGGAGGATATCAGTACTGCTGTTTAGATAACTTGAACCCAACCCCCAAAACCAACCAATACCAAACCTGAACTTTACCCCATAACCTAACCGTTGCTAACCTTAACCTAAGAACACACTGAATCAGGCTGGAAGTAGTACTTCTGTAGTATCGCACACACACATTTAAACATGCAAATACAGTACACACACACTCATAATCATATATACACACACGCTCATTATACACCAACATACATATTCACACAAACAAACCATGCACACACACACACATGAATATAGTCACATACAGACACTCATAAATATACACACACAGACATGCACACACATACATACACATACAGTACCAGTCAAAGGTTTGGACACATTTTCCCATGCGCGCACACACAGACACAGACATGCATACAAACACATGCACTTGCAAACACATAGACAGACATGCATACAAACACATGCGCACACACACACACATAGACAGAGACAGACATACAACCAACCAACCAACCAACCCTGCCTGTCAGAGGCTGCAGGGCTTTAGCTTCAGCAGTACCAGGCAGGGATAACCTGCAGGAATGTAGTGGTACCATGCAGGGATAACCTGCAGGAATGTAGTGGTACCATGCAGGGATAACCTGCAGGAATGTAGTGGTACCAGGCAGGATAACCTGCAGGAATGTAGTGGTACCATGCAGGGATAACCTGCAGGAATGTAGTGGTACCATGCAGGGATAACCTGCAGGAATGTAGTGGTACCATGCAGGGATAACCTGCAGGAATGTAGTGGTACCAGGCAGGATGTTCAGTAGGAGCGGTAGAGTTAATTTTTCTTTATCTTTCATTCACAACAGCCCACCATGAGTCAACATGGGGACTGAGGCTAGCCCCAGTCTCCTCTAGAGCTGCCCTGACAGGATTTTGTTGTTCATTAATTACATTTCATAATGACTCACGCTGTTCAACATAATTATTACACCGTTGGGATAATGGTTGTTTGTTTAATGGACGTTTACACTGAACTGCATGTTTACGTGAATAACCACCGTGGTTGGATGGCTTACCAGTTGGAACGCCATAGAAGTCCTTGCTGTGTGTGGTAGAGCTGTGTGTGTGGTAGGGCTGTGTGTGTGGTAGGGGTGTGTGTGGTAGAGCTGTGTGTGGTAGGGGTGTGTGTGTGGTAGAGCTGTGTGTGGTAGAGCTGTGTGTGGTAGGGGTGTGTGTGTGGTAGAGCTGTGTGTGTGGTAGGGGTGTGTGTGGTAGAGCTGTGTGTGGTAGGGGTGTGTGTGGTAGAGCTGTGTGTGATAGAGCTGTGTGTGGTAGGGGTGTGTGTGGTAGGGGTGTGTGTGGTAGAGCTGTGTGTGGTAGGGGTGTGTGTGGTAGGGGTGTGTGTGGTAGGGCTGTGTGTGTGGTAGGGGTGTGTGTGGTAGAGCTGTGTGTGGTAGAGCTGTGTGTGGTAGGGGTGTGTGTGTGGTAGGGGTGTGTGTGGTAGAGCTGTGTGTGGTAGAGCTGTGTGTGGTAGGGGTGTGTGTGTGGTAGGGGTGTGTGTGGTAGAGCTGTGTGTGTGGTAGGAGTGTGTGTGTGGTAGGGGTGTGTGTGGTAGGGGTGTGTGTGGTAGAGCTGTGTGTGGTAGGGGTGTGTGTGGTAGGGGTGTGTGTGGTAGAGCTGTGTGTGATAGAGCTGTGTGTGGTAGGGGTGTGTGTGGTAGAGCTGTGTGTGGTAGGGGTGTGTGTGGTAGGGGTGTGTGTGGTAGAGCTAGATTCTTATGATTCTTCCCTTTGGCACTTATTGTTGGTTTTTTCACAATGGACGATCCATGTTTGACTACTTGCAATGTTGGGGATATCTCGTTGTTATGATCAGTGACCTATGCACTATTGTAAAGCTCTCTCTTGGAAGTCGCTTTGGATAAAAGCGTCTGCTAAATGAATAAATGTAAATGTAATGTAGAGCTGTGTGTGGTAGGGCTGTGTGTGTGGTAGGGGTGTGTGTGGTAGAGCTGTGTGTGGTAGGGCTGTGAGTGTGGTAGGGGTGTGTGTGGTAGAGCTGTGTGTGGTAGGGCTGTGAGTGTGGTAGGGCTGTGTGCATACATCTGGCACTGGAGAAGTGTAGGGTGAAGAGCAGTAACTTGGTTATGGGACCAAGAAGATTTCCATTACTCTCACACGGCAGTGTATTATCTTTGTAACAGCAAGGTGAGTTTGAGAGATAATGTTACACACTGGATGAAGGGAGTTGAAGAGGGCAGGTCAGATAACACACACATAAACGCACACAATCTCTCACACACACACACACACACACATAAATACTTCCACACTGACCGTTCGTGGGCCTGTCATATCCAGACGGCCAGATCAGATCAACCTGTGCCCTGCAGGAGGAGAAGCAGAAGAAACTGACTGAGAGAAGGAGAGAGCGAAGCTAGCGGAATGAAAAGGGAAATAGCGGAGAGGCTTCAACTAAATAAGAATTCAGAGGAGTGACAGAAGACACGGAGAGATCATACACAGATCAGAGAGCCAGACAGAGAGAGAATGATCAACCTGGATTAAAGACTTTCTAGCATCTGAAGAACAGTTGAATGGGAGAGATTGTGTTGTCAGGAATGCCTTGGCAGTGATGTAGCGAACACAACAGATCGCTCAGCCACACTCCTGAACAGAAGAAACACCAGCATTTTTACTTAACTCCAAACAGCAACCATCCTAGACGCACAGAGAACAGCAAACTATTCAAGGTGCTTTAAATATCAAAGTCTATCTTGTCTTTGTTCTATTTCTACAGCTGTGTCTGCTAACCAACCCAAACCATCTGGTAGCTCTGTCTCCTGTCCAGCCTGTCTCTACTGTCTCCTGTCCAGCCTGGGCGAGGCAGAGGGTGACCAGCCGTGAGGGTGATGGGCGAGGCAGAGGGCGACGGGCGAGGCAGAGGGCGACGGGCGAGGCAGAGGGCGACGGGCGAGGCAGAGGGCGACCGGCCGACCGGACTCATAAAATTGATTCCAAAATCTAATTTAGTATTAAAGTTACATTGTTCAGGAATCAGTCGGTATGAAGTTACTATTGAATGGGTGAAAATATTATGTTATCCTCAAAGACTGACTGCAGTTGTCACAGCCAGTATAGAGAACCGAGAAGCAATACTTCACTAAGGTAAAGCAAGACTACATTTAGGACAGTGCTGTGTCACAAGAACATCCTTCTTGTGACATTCACTGGTTTAATGGACAACCTTTATTTTCTTGTTTGGCAGAAAGTTTCTGCTCACCTTCTCTTATTATGAGTCAGGATATTCCTGGACTTTGTTGTTCTGAAAGAGCCAGAAGTGACTTCTTGACAAACTCAACAATAAAGACTCTCAGGAAAGGGGAGTGTTGACAGCATGAGACAGAGACTAAAGATCTGAGGAGAGAGAATGTGAAGGATGAGTAAGAAGAGAGACAGATCGAGCTGGTCACACACTGTTCCAATGACAGTGTGAGGGAGTGTATTGATTTCCTCCAGAAGGCATGAAGCAGAGAGCTTGGTGAAGGTGTCACATTAGCAGCTCTCATTTCACCTCAGTTCTTATGACTCATCCACAGTGTGACATGTCCATTTCCCACGCAACAATCTCCTCTGTCTTAAAAAAGGATTACAGAATGGTTCTTCTGTCCCTGGTGGAAAATATCCCCTTTTATACCTGTTGTGTTCTTTGGTAAAAACCTATAATTGTGGAACTATTGTTAAAATGGTTTGAGGACAAGTTTCAAGCCATTAGAGTTCTTATTTGTTGCAGACAAACCTGGTGGAGTGTCACATTCTCCTCGATTAAACGACTGTTCCACTTGCCTGCACAGTGATGGGATGCTCACCACACCCACACACCTGCCCCCCCCCCACACACACACACCTGCCCCCCCCCCACACACACACACACCTGCCACACACACAAGCCTGCACACACACACACACACACACACACCTGCCCCCCCCCACACACACCACACACGCCTGCACCCCCCCCACCCCCCACACACACACACACACGCCTGCCCCCACCCCCCCCACACATAAGCCTGCACGCACACACACCTGCCCCCCCCCCACACACAAACACCTGCCCCACACACACACCTGCCCCCCCCCCACACACACAAGCCTGCACACACACACACACACACACACACACACCTGCCCCCCCCCACCCCCCCCCACACACACCTGCCCCCCCACACACACACACACACGCCTGCCCCCACCCCCCCCACACACAAGCCTGCCCCCCCCACGCACACACACATCTGCCCACACACCCTCTGATACACACTCTTAGCCATAAGCATGGGCTCAAGTTCCGTGCTTAGTGTCTGGCTGACCTTGCTAAGCTCGGTATTGTTCAGGGGGAAATAGCCATTTCAGCTGTAGGAGCAGACAAAGCATCCATCACAGCCCTGATCCCACAGTCTCAACATGGAACATACAGGAGTAGACCTCCATCACAGCCCTGATCCCACAGTCTCCACATGGAACATACAGGAGTAGACCTTCATCACAGCCCTGATCCCAGTCTCCACATGGAACATACAGGAGTAGACCTCCATCACAGCCCTGATCCCACAGTCTCCACATGGAACATACAGGAGTAGACCTCCATCACAGCCCTGATCCCACAGTCTCAACATGGAACATACTGGAGTAGACCTCCATCACAGCCCTGATCCCACAGTCTCCACATGGAACATACAGGAGTAGACCTTCATCACAGCCCTGATCCCAGTCTCCACATGGAACATACAGGAGTAGACCTCCATCACAGCCCTGATCCCACAGTCTCCACATGGAACATACAGGAGTAGACCTCCATCACAGCCCTGATCCCACAGTCTCCACATGGAACATACAGGAGTAGACCTCCATCACAGCCCTGATCCCACAGTCTCCACATGGAACATACAGGAGACCTCCATCACAGCCCTGATCCCACAGTCTCCACATGGAACATACAGGAGTAGACCTCCATCACAGCCCTGATCCCACAGTCTCCACATGGAACATACAGGAGACCTCCATCACAGCCCTGATCCCACAGTCTCCACATGGAACATACAGGAGTAGACCTCCATCACAGCCCTGATCCCACAGTCTCAACATGGAACATACAGGAACAGACCTCCATCACAGCTCTGATCCCACAGTCTCCACATGGAACATACAGGAGGAGACCTCCATCACAGCCCTGATCCCACAGTCTCCACATGGAACATACAGGAGTAGACCTCCATCACAGCCCTGATCCCACAGTCTCCACATGGAACATACAGGAGTAGACCTCCATCACAGCCCTGATCCCACAGTCTCCACATGGAACATACAGGAGTAGACCTTCATCACAGCCCTGATCCCACAGTCTCCACATGGAACATACAGGAGTAGACCTCCATCACAGCCCTGATCCCACAGTCTCCACATGGAACATACAGGAGTAGACCTTCATCACAGCCCTGATCCCACAGTCTCCACATGGAACATACAGGAGTAGACCTCCATCACAGCCCTGATCCCACAGTCTCCACATGGAACATACAGGAGTAGACCTCCATCACAGCCCTGATCCCACAGTCTCAACATGGAACATACAGGAGGAGACCTCCATCACAGCCCTGATCCCACAGTCTCCACATGGAACATACAGGAGTAGACCTCCATCACAGCCCTGATCCCACAGTCTCCACATGGAACATACAGGAGGAGACCTCCATCACAGCCCTGATCCCACAGTCTCCACATGGAACATACAGGAGGAGACCTCTTGCTCTGGCTCCGCTGGGTTTCTACAGAGCACAGAAGGGCTGGGTAATGGAACGTGTGGCTTGATACTTACTAACATCTGATTGGCTCTCAGTCCCAGAGAGCCTTCTAGATAGAGTCTCTGGCCAGTCCAGGTTACAGACAACAGAGCTCGTTAGAGAGCTGCAGGATTAGACAGACTCTACCTCATTTCAAACTGGTAATTCTGTATTAGATGTCTATATCCTGTTTGGCTGCTTCTGTATCCTTGAATACTTTTTTTCCTTTTTTGAGTCTGAGAAATGCTTTAAGGGAAACCCCTCACAGAGTATCCAGTTTTACGTTTAAAAATGAAGACAATAAGTCTCTCATGATTATCCAATGAGGCTCTGACTGTGCTCTCCGACTGGGCTCTCCGACTGTGCTCTCCGGCTGTGCTCTCCGGCTGTGCTCTCCGACTGTGCTCTCCGACTGTGCTCTCCGGCTGTGCTCTCCGGCTGTGCTCTCCGGCTGTGCTCTCCGGCTGTGCTCTCCGGCTGTGCTCTCCGACTGTGCTCTCTGACTGTGCTCTCCGACTGTGCTCTCCGGCTGTGCTCTCTGGCTGTGCTCTCTGACTGTGCTCTCTTGCTGTGCTCTCTGGCTGGCTGTCCTACAGCTGTCAGGATTCACAGCTGCTGTCAGGTCCTTCAAAAGCCCCCGACTGGGACAGATGCTCCTCAAGAGAAACTCAAGAGAACCTCACTGTCCTTGATTCCTTACTCATCCTCACTGTCCTTGATTCCTTACTCATCCTCACTGTCCTTGATTCCTTACTCATCCTTCAAAGGCATTTCAGACACATTGCTACTTTCCTGTCCAATATACCTTGAGGTCTGATTTGAGCAGTGCATGATATGTATCTGGCTGTCCCATGTCAATCTACTGTAGCCTTGTAGACATATAAGATAAATGAAGTCCTCCTAGGAAGGAAAGAAGGAAGCAGTTCACCATATTATACGAGTATGGATAAATACTTTTATCCAAATTGTACTATGTTAGCTTAACTTCACGCTCCAATCAATTATCAAAATTGTAATTTAAAATAGAAAACCCTGATTAATTATTGCATTGACTGTCAAGCCAACATATTTGTCAGTTCTTTCTAAACTGAGTGAGATAGACGAGCTGTCAACCTACAATTAAGGAGAAGACACACTGAAACCCAGAGGCTACATCACAAACCAACTGAGAAATTTGGGAAGATTGACGACACAAAGTTAATCATCGACGTTAAGAGGTAGCCTATAGGCCTACAAGGAGTTGTATGACCCACAGCACGTATTGTACAAAGACTACGGCAAAAATACTTGTTGCCACGTTATGTTGAGATGCTGTTGCGATGGCTGTTGGAACAACAAGTTGCCTAAATATAGCCTATGCCATGTTTATGTACCATGTCAGCTTTACATGTGAAATAGGAAAGCTCAGAGGAGGTAAAAGCTTGGTGACCGGCGCACCGGTGTGAACAGGGTTAGGGTTAGGCACTGCACGTCTGGTGTGAACAGGGTTAGGGTTAGGCACTGCACGTCTGGTGTGAACAGGGTTAGGGTTAGGCACGTCTGGTGTGAACAGGGTTAGGCACTGCACGTCTGGTGTGAACAGGGTTAGGGTTAGGCACGTCTGGTGTGAACAGGGTTAGGGTTAGGCACGTCTGGTGTGAACAGGGTTAGGGTTAGGCACGTCTGGTGTGAACAGGGTTAGGGTTAGGCACGTCTGGTGTGAACAGGGTTAGCGTTAGGCACGTCTGGTGTGAACAGGGTTAGGGTTAGGCACATCTGGTGTGAACAGGGTTAGGGTTAGGCACGTCTGGTGTGAACAGGGTTAGGGTTAGGCACGTCTGGTGTGAAAAGGGTTAGGCACATCTGGTGTGAACAGTCTCGCGCCATTCGGAGCCCATTGTGGCGCTTCCGGGAGCTCCACAGTCAGTGTGCTCCAGGTGTGCTCCAGGTGTGCTCCAGGTGTGCTCCAGGCGTGCTCCAGGCGTGCTCCAGGTGTGCCCCAGGTGTGCCCCAGGTGTGCTCCAGGTGTGCTCCAGGTGTGCTCCAGGTGTGCTCCAGGTGTGCTCCAGGTGTGCCCCAGGTGTGCCCCAGGTGTGCTCCAGGTGTGCTCCAGGTGTGCTCCAGGTGTGCCCCAGGTGTGCTCCAGGCGTGCTCCAGGCGTGCTCCAGGCGTGCTCCAGGTGTGCTCCAGGCGTGCTCCAGGCGTGCCCCAGGTGTGCCCCAGGTGTGCTTCAGGTGTGCCCCAGGCGTGCCCCTCCTGCTTGCATTGCTTGTCTATTAACCCAAGAACATGGCTGCCACCCCCAGTCATCCAGCTGAAAGGTACTTCCAGAAGGGCTCTGATTGGACGAGGATGAACTCACCTGACCCCGCCAGGTTCCTGTGTGAGTCAGAGGCTTGTTCAGATCCATTCATAACCAGCTGCTGACAGGTAGCCTTGTGCCACATCTGTCTATACACGAGCCACCTGGTAAAGATACGCTTTCACTCCAAATAGTTGTTTCTGGTTTCTGGTGTGGCCGGTTGTTACTCACTGAAGGAAGGTCAACCTGTTGTGGCCATATTCAGATATTCTTCCTGTTTCCTAAGTGAAGATCATTTTGCTTTAAGTGTTCAAAACAATGGAGAATGAAGATTTTATGAACTCAGTTAATTTATTAAATTAAGCTGATTGTAAAAGATACTTAATGTTTAGTTAGACTGCAGTGCTGGACATTGGTAGACAGAACCATAAAAACATCATCCTCAAGGTGACTACTACACCAGCAGAGCACACTTACATGCAGCTTCCAGACACACACAGTCCTGAGCAGGGTCAGTCAGACAGACCAACTGGGGGTTCCAGCAGAGTTACATATTCGAGTGTCTGTTCTCTTAAAGAGGCTCCAGCTCAAACACAGGAAAGCTTATGAGGGAGACTAGATTTATCTCCTGCCTTATTAATCCATCTGTGAGCTGTGCAGAGCTGGAGGTTGTGTGTGTGTGTGTGTGTGTGTGTGTGTGTGTGTGTGTGTGTGTGTGTGTGTGTGTGTGTGTGTGTGTATGTGTGTGTGTGTTCAGTCGTCCTGCGCTGCCCCCTTCAGTGAAGACCTCTGTTTCTTCTTCTCCTTCTGCCCCATCATGCGGTGCAGCTTCTTGCGAGCCTCCTTCTGGCGCTTCATCTTGTCCTCTTCCTGTTTATCCTTCTGCCGCAGGAAGTCTTTGTGCTTCGCGTGCTGTGCCGTGTGGGCCTTCTTGCTCTTGTAGTTGCTGACTGTGCTCAGGGCGCTGAGCAGCGCTGCCACCTGGTGGTGGAAAGGGTGAAGTGTGTTTTCAGAGATGGGACACCATTCCAACTAGTGTCTGTTTAGAACTGAACAGTTCTTGACAAAGATCTTTACCCCTGGCTAACCCTAACCCCTGGCAAATGAACTACAGATCTGCTGTTGCTTCAGTACGTGGTATGTGTGATTGGGTGTGTGTGTGATCTGGTGTGTATGTGTGATCTGGTGTGTTTTGTGACTCGTCACTGTCCTACCTTTCTCTCGTGGGGCTCCCGTATGACGGCGGTCCTCTGCAGGTGTCGGGGCGTGGGGGCCTTGGCCTGGTCCTGCTTGGGCTTGCTCTTGAAGGGCAGCGCCTTCTGCAGCTGCTTGGGGATGTGCAGAGGGTTGAACCTCCGCTGCACTCGCACTACTGGCTGCCAGGGGGAGAGAGAGCTCAGAATCAAAACAAATACAAGTCCTGACAAGTCAGTGCTGGCCTCACCTTGTACAGAGTCAGTGCTGGCCTCACCTTGTACAGAGTCAGTGCTAGCCGTGCTGGCCTCACCTTGTACAGAGTCAGTGCTGGCCTCACCTTGTACAGAGTCAGTGCTAGCCGTGCTGGCCTCACCTTGTACAGAGTCAGTGCTGGCCTCACCTTGTACAGAGTCAGTGCTAGCCTCACCTTGTACAGAGTCAGTGCTGGCCTCACCTTGTACAGAGAGTCAGTGCTGGCCTCACCTTGTACAGAGAGTCAGTGCTGGCCTCACCTTGTACAGAGAGTCAGTGCTGGCCTCACCTTGTACAGAGAGTCAGTGCTGGCCTCACCTTGTATAGAGAGTCAGTGCTGGCCTCACCTTGTATAGAGAGTCAGTGCTGGCCTCACCTTGTATAGAGAGTCAGTGCTAGCCTCACCTTGTATAGAGAGTCAGTGATGGGCTTGTTCCGGAGGCCCAGGTCGTGTTTGAGCTGCCCCAGCGTGCGCATGCCAGTCCAGCTGTCCTTCTGGCCAGCCGGCAGCAGCAGCGACGTCACAGGGTTGTAAAGCTGGGGGACGGACACCGGGAACCAGGAGCGCAGGAAGACGATGTCTACATACAAATACAGACACGCACACACCACGCATGTGACGAGAATGAAGAGAGGCAATGGACACATCAACCACATTTACTCCTACAGCTCAGCCCTTTATCCATGGTGACCTTGAAGAGGCATCATGAGGAGATGGCTGCTTGTGGGTGGGCAGCAGCTCTATGTGCGAGGCCTTGCTCATGCACCCAGTCCTGCCACCCACTCCAGGGTTAACCCCAACCCTGCCACCCACTCCAGGGTTAACCCTAACCCTGCCACCCACTCCAGAGTTAACCCCAACCCTGCCACCCACTCCAGGGTTAACCCCAACCCTGCCACCCACTCCAGGGTTAACCCTAACCCTGCCACCCACTCCAGGGTTAACCCTAACCCTGCCACCCACTCCAGGGTTAACCCCAACCCTGCCACCCACTCCAGGGTTAACCCTAACCCTGCCACCCACTCCAGGGTTAACCCCAACCTTGCCACCCACTCCAGGGTTAACCCTAACCCTGCCACCCACTCCAGGGTTAACCCTAACCCTGCCACAGAGTAAACACACACAAAGTCCTCACCGCTCATTAGGAGCCTGTCCTCAAACGTGGCCCTGTAGGCCCCAGGGGGCGTGGCCAGGGCCTTCTTGATCTGACCTCTGACCCCACTCACAGTCCTGATGGAAGCCCCCTCAAACTTGGCCACCTCCAGCACCGTGTTGAACATCCCCTGGAACACAGGGAAAGGCCGGGTCACTCGTCAAAACAAGCACATTGTGTGTGTGTGTGTGTGTGTGTGTGTGTCCTTTGCCCCCAGGCCTGATTGTGACAGTAAATGAATTAATCTGATTGGAAACGAACAGCTGTTGCTGCTAGCTCACCCTACCATACTGCTACTAGCCAAGATGGTACACCCTACCTTGATGAAGGAAGTGTTTTTGAAGATCTTGTACGGGTAACCAATCAGCTTGAGCTTCTTGACAATGGTCACAGATTTGTCCAGGTCAAGGACCACTCCTGTGGCAGCGATGCGAAAACTGGACTGAAGGGAAACAGGTTCAATATGCACATCCTCATCAATCCTACCAGGACGTTCACACATACAGCTGTGCCACAAGGTAGCGTGTTCCGATACATCTTCAATGGATGGACATCCTACACACCATAACCCTACATAGATAGAAAACATCCTGTGTACTGATCACAGAATAACATCAACTCCCTAGTAGAAAGCTGTACACCACTAAAACATCCTGTGCCAATATGGTGACTGACTTAGTCCTGAGTCTGTTGCCATGGTTCCTGTTACCTTGGTTCCTGCTACGGACTGCACAGCCAGGAAACCCGTCCCCTGAGGAGTTATGGGGCCTGGAGGGAGACAGCACAACACACAGACCTGCGTTAACTCTTGTAGCTCAGTGGATAGAGCGCCTGACTGCAGATCAAGAGATTGCAGGTTCAAATACTGCCATATATATATATAGCATGATGCTAGTGGTAATGTGATGCTACTGGCTTAACGTGATGCTAGAGGTAATGTGATGCTGCTAGCTTAGCGTGATGCTAGTGGTAATGTGATGCTACTTGCTTAGCGTGATGCTAGTGGTAATGTGATGCTACTTGCTTAACGTGATGCTAGTGGTAATGTGATGCTCTTAGCTTAGCGTGATGCTAGTGGTAATGTGATGCTCCTAGCTTAGCGTGATGCTAGTGGTAATGTGATGCTCCTAGCTTAGCGTGATGCTAGTGGTAATGTGATGCTCCTAGCTTAGCGTGATGCTAGTGGTAATGTGATGCTACTTGTGTAACGTGATGCTAGTGGTAATGTGATGCTCCTAGCTTAGCGTGATGCTAGTGGTAATGTGATGCTCCTAGCTTAGCGTGATGCTAGTGGTAATGTGATGCTCCTAGCTTAGCGTGATGCTAGTGGTAATGTGATGCTCCTAGCTTAGCGTGATGCTAGTGGTAATGTGATGCTACTTGTGTAACGTGATGCTAGTGGTAATGTGATGCTCCTAGCTTAGCGTGATGCTAGTGGTAATGTGATGCTCCTAGCTTAGCGTGATGCTAGTGGTAATGTGATGCTCCTAGCTTAGCGTGATGCTAGTGGTAATGTGATGCTCTTAGCATAGTGTGATGGTAGTAATAAAGTGATGCTAGTAGCCAGAGTGATGCTTGCAGCGCCCCGCTCACCCCAGATGGTGGCTCCACAGTGCATGTGCTGGGGCGTGTACTTGAGCAGGCGGTGCCGTCCGTTGTGGTCCTCGATGTGGTACAGCGGCACGGTCTGGAAGCGGCGCCAGCCCAGCGACAGGATGAGCGGGTCGCGCGTCTTCAGGATGCGGCCGTGCCAGCGGTGCTTCTTCAGCCTCGTCTACGGAGCAGCACAGGGGTCAGAGGTCAGACGGAGGCGTCTTGGTGAAGATCAAGTTTAACATTATTATAATAATTATCATTATAAGAAATCACTTATTTGTATAGCACCTTTAAAAAAAAAGACACAACAAGATCAAATAATAACACCACTTCACACTCATATGACCTGATTGGTTGATCCTCGTATGAGCCACTCACCTGCAGGTACCCCACGTTGCCCTCGCTGGGTCCCAGGGCGCCGAGGATGATGGGATAGTGGGGGTCAAAGTGGGTGACAAACTCGCAGGGCAGAGAGGGCACCTCCAGACGCACGTACATGCCGGGACGGAAGCCCTCGTACTGGACACGAGTCTCGTCATCCACGTCATCAAACTCTGTCCTGTTCAGCTGGGGGGTCACATGGGGGTCACATGGTGCCCTTTGAAACAAGGCTACAACACTGACACATCGAGACCTGATCGTCTGTTAGCAACTAGATCAAATTGATCACATCAGGTACAGTCTCCAAATGGGTTATCAAGGTACTCACAGAAAGGAAATCATTATTTTTCCTAGACACGGGTAGAAAGGTACCCATCGGCTACAGGACATCAACTGTACATCCACAGTCAAACCACCTACTGAAGGTGAGGCTCCTGTTATAGGCTTCTACCAATGTGTGCACCCCTGACCACCACAACTCCAAACTCTGCCCCTCGCCTCCGCCCCCTCACCTCTGCCCCCTCCCCTCCGCCCCCCCCCGCCCCCTCGCCCCCCCCGCCCTCACCTCTGCCTGTTTTTGCATCTCCTCCTTCAGGTCGTCGAAGTATGTGGCGTCCTCGTTGTCGTACTCTGAGTTGAAGCGATCCTTCAGCCGCCTCTTCTTCTCCAGACGCTTGTTCTTCTGGACCTCATCCTCGTCCACCTTAATCAGCGGTTCCTCCTGCTCCTTCTCACTGTCCTCCTGGTCAAACACAAACAGAAGATATAAGCATGCAAGCCATATCGTGGTGGTAAGATGAAGTGTTATTGAGACAAAGCCAGCGGCTTCATCCAGTGGAGTGTGGAGTGTCCTGCAGGGTACCTGGTCCCCCTGGTTCTTCCCCTGGTGTAATGTCCCGGTCTCCAGGTCCTCAAAGTCCCCATACAGCTCCTCTATAGAACAGCAGGATGTCAGTATACAGCTCCTCTATAGAACAGCAGGATGTCAGTATACAGCTCCTCTATAGAACAGCAGGATGTCAGTATGCAGCTCCTCTATAGAACAGCAGGATGTCAGTATGCAGCTCCTCTATAGAACAGCAGGATGTCAGTATGCAGCTCCTCTATAGAACAGCAGGATGTCAGTATGCAGCTCCTCTATAGAACAGCAGGATGTCAGTATACAGCTCCTCTATAGAACAGCAGGATGTCAGTATACAGCTCCTCTATAGAACAGCAGGATGTCAGTATACAGCTCCTCTATAGAACAGCAGGATGTCAGTATACAGCTCCTCTATAGAACAGCAGGATGTCAGTATACAGCTCCTCTATAGAACAGCAGGATGTCAGTATACAGCTCCTCTATAGAACAGCAGGATGTCAGTATACAGCTCCTCTATAGAACAGCAGGATGTCAGTATACAGCTCCTCTATAGAACAGCAGGATGTCAGTATGCAGCTCCTCTATAGAACAGCAGGATGTCAGTATGCAGCTCCTCTATAGAACAGCAGGATGTCAGTATACAGCTCCTCTATAGAACAGCAGGATGTCAGTATACAGCTCCTCTATAGAACAGCAGGATGTCAGTATGCAGCTCCTCTATAGAACAGCAGGATGTCAGTATGCAGCTCCTCTATAGAACAGCAGGATGTCAGTATACAGCTCCTCTATAGAACAGCAGGATGTCAGTATGCAGCTCCTCTATAGAACAGCAGGATGTCAGTATACAGCTCCTCTATAGAACAGCAGGATGTCAGTATGCAGCTCCTCTATAGAACAGCAGGATGTCAGTATGCAGCTCCTCTATAGAACAGCAGGATGTCAGTATACAGCTCCTCTATAGAACAGCAGGATGTCAGTATACAGCTCCTCTATAGAACAGCAGGATGTCAGTATACAGCTCCTCTATAGAACAGCAGGATGTCAGTATGCAGCTCCTCTATAGAACAGCAGGATGTCAGTATACAGCTCCTCTATAGAACAGCAGGATGTCAGTATACAGCTCCTCTATAGAACAGCAGGATGTCAGTATGCAGCTCCTCTATAGAACAGCAGGATGTCAGTATACAGCTCCTCTATAGAACAGCAGGATGTCAGTATGCAGCTCCTCTATAGAACAGCAGGATGTCAGTATGCAGCTCCTCTATAGAACAGCAGGATGTCAGTATACAGCTCCTCTATAGAACAGCAGGATGTCAGTATGCAGCTCCTCTATAGAACAGCAGGATGTCAGTATACAGCTCCTCTATAGAACAGCAGGATGTCAGAAGGCACAACGGTTCTCTACTAAGGAACATGTTCTCAGTTCTGAACTCAGGAAGTGCTAGTCTGGCTCAGAGAGCAAACATTTTAGGTGTCAGTGACCTGCATATGGCCAGGAGGTGTGTGTCCAGGTCAGGGTGTGTGTATTAAGGTCAGGGTGTGTGTGTTCAGGTCAGGGTGTGTGTATTCAGGTCAGGGTGTGTGTATTCAGGTCAGGGTGTGTGTGTTAAGGTCAGGGTGTGTGTGTTAAGGTCAGGGTGTGTGTGTTAAGGTCAGGGTGTTTGTGTTAAGGTCAGGGTGTGTGTATTCAGGTCAAGGTGTGTGTATTCAGGTCAGGGTGTGTGTGTGTGTGTGTGTGTGTGTGTGTGTGTGTGTGTGTGTGTGTGTGTGTGTGTGTGTGTGTGTTATAAGCCCCTGGTGTCCTCACCATCCTCCTTGAGTAGCATGGCAGCATCTTGTCCTTCCTCCCATTTCCCTGTCACAAAGCAGTCCCTGATGGAGTCCAGCATCTGCAAACACACACATTCAAACACATCCACTGTTACTGTTACCACCACACATCCACCGTTACTGTTACCACCACACATCCACTGTTACTGTTACCACCACACATCCACTGTTACCACCACACATCCACTGTTACCACCACACATCCACTGTTACTGTTACCACCACACATCCACTGTTACCACCACACATCCACTGTTACCACCACACATCTACTGTAACATATCTGTTGATACTGTAACACCCGTGCTGCATCTGCTGGGTGTCAGGGTTGCGTACCTCGTCCAGGTCCCAGTCGCGGCTAGCATCGGGGGAGAAGCAGGAGCAGTCAGGGAGGTCAGCGCGGTGCCTCTTCACCGTATCTGGACGGCTGACCTTGAACATCCCCCCCAGCTCCTCATCCTCTTCCTCAGCACCATCCTCCACCACTGGAGAGCAGGAGGATCGGGGTTACTGAAGGTCTCAAAATGTCTGTATTGTTTGCAGCTAAAATAAAACTAAAACATGTTGTAGATGTCAGCTCAAATCTACAGTTAGGCAGGATATCTACCCTGTATCTACACAGTGGAGGCAATGACAGTCCAGAAATGTTCCTTGTGCTATCCACCAGTCTATATAACGGCTCTGTAGATTTCTTTACCTGTGCCGTAGACCAGCTTGCGCAAGTTAGGAGCAGCCCTCTGTTGCCGTAGAAACGCCTCTGAAGCTTTCTGAGTCAAACCCTCTTTCCAGCGGAGCGCCCCTGACAAGCAGAGCACACAGGGTTACAGATCATCCACAGTGTTAAGACTCTTCACAATAAACACACAGCAAAACAGAGAAGGAGAACTTGGACAAACCTGCAGTTTCATAGCACAGATCTCCATCCTCAATCTCTCCTTGCCGCACTTTGGACTTTCCCTCTCTTCCTAAAACCTCGGTAATACTGACTTCCTGCTCCATGGATTCATCCTCTGAATCCCCATCCTCTGAATCCCCATCCTCTGAATCCCCGTCCTCTGCTTCAGAGCAGTGACCCGAGTCTCCAGGGCCAGCGGCGCTGTTCTTCACCTGGTTTATCTCATCATCTCCAGACTCGTCTTCACTGGTCAGCCCCTCCCCCTCACTGGTCAGACCCTGACCCTCAATAGTCAGCCCCTCCCCCTCACTGGTCAGACCATCCCCCTCAATGGTTAGCCCCTCCCCCTCACTGGCCAGCCCCTCCCCCTCACTGGTCAGCCCCTCCCCCTCACTGGTCAGCCCCTCCCCCTCACTGGTCAGCCCCGCCCCCCTTGATGACTTCTCTGTCCTCCTCGCTCATCTCCAACTCATCTTCGCTGTCCGCAAAAGCCGGCACTTCAGCGACCTCCTCCTCAGCTTTCCGTCTCTTCACAGGGGGAACTTCTTCTGTCCTCTGTTTCCTGTCAGTCTTCTCTTCTCTCTCGGACTTTTTGGTCAATGACATCTCCTTTACTTCAACGTTCTCTTCTTCTTCCTCCTCCCCTTCACTCTCTCCTTCATCAATACTGCCTTCGCCTTCTTCATCATCATCATCAGCATCACCTCCTCCTCATCATCCTCCTCCTCACTCCTCATCCTCACTCCTCCTCCTCCTCCTCCTCCTCCTCCTCCTCCTCCTCCATGAAGACAGCCTTCCTCCTCTCCCTGTTAGCCTCAGGGTCCCAGACCAGACTCTCCACTGGTCCAGGGGCAGCACTCTCCCTGGGAAACACAATCAGGATGTCAGGATGTCCAATCAGGATGTCAGGATGTCATGTCATGACACAGCTGCGTGTTCTCTCCTCCCAGGGATGATAAACAATCTAAGCTATATCCTGGAAGCAGGAAGGAGAAGCTTCCTAACCCTAACTTACCCGCACTCCTATATCCTGGAAGCAGGAAGGAGAAGCTTCCTAACCCTAACTTACCCGCACTCCTATATCCTGGAAGCAGGAAGGAGAAGCTTCCTATCCTAACTTACCCGCACTCCTCCTCCACGTCGCCTCCAGCCAGCGCCGCCGTCCCCGAGAACAGAGACACCTTGCTGGCAGCCATCTTGGCGTCAAGAGTGGCGTGTGTGCCGATGAGGGATTGAACAAGCTCTGTGGTTGGCCGAACCTCCTCCTGAATTAAGACATCATACAAATGATTATAATATACAGCCTGATGAGTGTGGGCATTATTGATGTTATTATTATTCAGCTGCACCTGCTCCTGGTGGATGTGTCCGCCTGGCAAGTCGATGTAGACGGCGTCCTTGTCGTATACAACTCCGCCCACACCCGCCATTGGGGCGTACAGCAGGCGCTCCTTCTCGTTCAAGGCCCTCTTCTTCTGCGCCTCCGGGAGTGGACAGGGGTCGGGCAGGAAGCTGACGTCCGCCACGCTAAAGTCCCCCACACCTGCAGGGGGCGCCATGCGGTATGGGTTTACCGTCTGATGTGTGCAGTTCAATTCAGACAGGAGGTGGAGCTCGACCACTTGCCAATTTCACAAACACTTGTCAAAAAGACATTATTTTTGTTTGTGTAAAATGGCCATTTGACTTCAACAATTTCCCTTAAGTAAATGTTAGATAATTGAATAGGTCACAAGGTGTTACCTGGGATGTGCACCTGGCCTTTGTTCTTCAGGTATGTCCCTCTCAGGTAGCCATAGAGGGACACCGTGCGATCACACTTGGGGTCCACCCTCACTTGTTCAGGGTCCGTCAAGTCCTCCATGCTGATCACACAACGACAAAACATTGTGATAAAGTAAGATCACAAATATAGGGACGATGTCTGCGTTTAATCAGTTAATCTTGGCGTCTCTCTAGGAGATGATGGATAATCTCGGCGTTTCTCTGTGTGTGTGTGTGTGTGTGTGTGTGTGTGTGTGTGTGTGTCATCCCCTTGAGCGTCCTCACCGGTCGGCGACCACGTAGGGGTGTGAAGTCTGCCACACCAGAGGGCGGAACTTCATAACGGAGATGAACCGCCCGAGGTTCTTCACTTCCTGTGTCTGATACTCTCCGTACACCATCCCAGACAGGTAGAACAGCTTGGCACCCTGGAAGGGAAACGGTTGGTTTGGATTTAACACTTTGAGCAAAGCACCCAGCAGCTTCTCCAAGACGTGTTCTTCAGCTGTGAGGGGAGCTGGCATGCTGACCTGGTACACCTCTGTCCAGAAGCGGTGTTTGAGTCGTTTCTTGGTCTTGCGCAGGGCCTTGTTGTTCCTGAAGGAGTCCAGGTGCGTGAGCACCCCCATGATGCGGGGGAAGCCATGGACCTGGCAGATGTTCAGGAACTCAAACGTCTCCATCTCAAAGCCGAAGCTGGCGTCTATCAGCATCAGGACCTGGGGCATAAAACCAGTCTAAGCCAAACTCATCTCAATCATCTAATTCACCTAAAGAAAGAATTACAATCCCCTTCACACTCAAACATGTTTCACTCCCTTCCTCACACACACTCACATTCACCCCCCCTCTCACTCAAACACATACTCACCAGGTCGGCCACCTTGGCCAGGTCGATCATGGTGCTGATGTCGTTGCTACACTCGATGAAGGTGAGACGCCTCTTCTTACCTGTAAATGTGTATTTGGATGTTAGCAATGCTGTCACAACCAAACCAGGGATATAACTCACGGCTCTCACAATAAATGACTTTTCTGTCAATCTCCATAGTCAACATTCTAAAGCCAGGTCAGGGTGAGACCATCCAAACTCACCTGAAACTAAGGTTACGGGTCCACAAATGTCACCCAGCTTTTGCCGTGTGAAGTTTTTAATCAGGCAGCGGATTAGAGTACTCTTGCCGACCTTGGGGGGTCCTACGACCACCACCACCACGGGCGGGGGCTCCAGGGAGCTGCGGTCCACCAGAGGGATGTGGTGCTTCTTGACCTTCAGGTCCTGGGCTCTGGGGACAGGCAGCAAGGACATGGCTGGGGGGTCTAACATGCAACTTGTTACCCATCAATGACTTGACTAATGTCACAAGAAATGTTCATCTATACAAAGGGCAGCAGTTCAAGTTTATCCTGGTATATGGAGGAATAACAAGTTTATCCTGGTATATGGAGGAATAACAAGTTTATCCTGGTATATGGAGGAATAACAAGTTTATCCTGGTATATGGAGGAATAACAAGTTTATCCTGGTATATGGAGGAATAAAGAAACAAGGATTCACAATACTTTCATCAGACATATCAGGAGGCAGACCTGTGGAATGTTTTGGCCATGCGCACCGCGGATTGAACCGCGAATGCTTTGGGGTTCCTCCTGCGCTCATCCTTCTCCTCGGTCGCTCCTCCCTGCTTCTTGCTCTTTTTCCGCTCTGCCTTCGGCCCGCTGTGCTTCTGCTGGTGCTTCTTCTGCTCCTTCTGTGCATCCTCCATCCTCTCCTGCCGGAGATCACGTAGCATTAGCATCCACAGCATATGGCTAACAGCGTACACAAGCGTTTTAGTGTAAATTTTGTACGCATTTACGATCAATGCGCCTGTAAAAGCGCTGCTTCCTCTGGCAAGTAGTTGCTCTCCACAACACATAGGTTAACCATGCGACAGACAACTAGGTCCATCAGTGATTATGTTCGTTGATGTGCATGTCACATGATTAGTTTTGCACGGCTTGCCACCATGAAATATTCATGTAGCCAGTGGTTAACACGTAACACTACTACAGTGTGAGCTCCTTTAGAAGTTGTGCAGTCACAACGTGCGTTTACCAAGAATAGTTTAGCAATCGTGCTAGCTAACATCTTTTAGATAACTAAACTGGCAGTAATTATGTTATAAATACTTACCAGCTACTATCAACAAGTGGTCCCACGTCAATGTTTCAACCGCTTCTATTTTGTTTTCTTCATTCAGATGTTCAAACAATATTTCCAAGCTAGCAAAACAATCTGTGCCCTGGTCTCACGTGTAAATGTTCATGTGCGCTTCTTGCCCTACCCGGAAGTGACGGCAACCGGTGCAAGTCCGTAAAGGAAACGCGTTTCCAATTGAAAAATTCCGGTTGCAAAATTATTGACAGATCACCGTCGTCCCAATAAATCCAAGCTACCCTACTGTTTAGTTTGTCAGTCGGCATGCTTTACCGGCTATTCTGACCCAAAATCTGCGCAGCGAAAGATAGGTCACTTCGACTGGACTACAAATATTACACAGTAGCGCCAGCAGGGCTCCCCTGGTAACCCTCCGACAGTATGCGGACACATAGACCTGTTGGCTAAATGATTCTGTTTAAACTATTATGATAGGAGGTAATGAAACTGAAGCTTAAAACAACGTAATCAAGACACTATTTATTTCGAATAAATAATAAATACATTGTACTTCATTAAGGCATGAATAAATATCAAATGACAATGCATTCATAATAAGATATCAATATGATCTAAGCAAGGATAACAGTCAGAAAGTACAGCAGCTATCAATATGATCGAGAACAACAAGTCCTGTGTTAACCATCATCGTCTGTAATCTGACATCAGGGTTCTCAGCCAGTGCTCCTCCTCCATCCCACCCAGAACATCCTCCACACACTGTGAGGACAGCTCGGGGAGCGGGCCCTGCACGCCGGTTAAGAGTCCCTGGACCCCTGCAGCCTTGTGCTGGAAAGACTCCCCCCAGGGTGTTCTCTGGAAGCTGGGCGCTGGGGGAGAGGGGGACCCCAGGTCCCAGCAGGCAGAGTCTGGGCTAGCAGGGCAGCTGGGGTCCCTGCTGCTGGCATGACTCAGGGGTTGGAGCTGGAGGAATGGGGACAGAGCACCAGGCGTGGATGGGAACAGGAACACCTGGGCTCCACCTGCAGGGGGGTAAGGGGGGGACTGCTCCCCAGCAGAGCCCCAGCAGGCAGGGGGGTAAGGGGGGGACTGCTCCCCAGCAGAGCCCCAGCAGGCAGGGGGGTAAGGGGGGGACTGCTCCCCAGCAGAGCCCCAGCAGGCAGGGGGGTAAGAGGGGGGACTGGTCCCCAGCAGAGCCCCAGCAGGCAGGGGGGTAAGGGGGGGACTGCTCCCCAGCAGAGCCCCAGCTGCCTACAACCAGGGAGGGACTACAGTACCCAGAATCCTGCACCAGAGACACACCTGACTGGGAAAAGCAGTCCTCCTCCTCCAACTGGACGAGGCTCTGCGTAGTGTAGAGGAGGGCTTCCTCTGGGCTGATGACGGGGGACAGGGAGGCGGCATGGAGGGCTGGGGAGGGGGCATGGAGGGCTGGGGAGGGGGCCAGGGCTGGGGAGGGGGCATGGAGGGCTGGGGAGGGGGCATGGAGGGCTGGGGAGGGGGCCAGGGCTGGGGAGGGGGCATGGAGGGCTGGGGAGGGGGCATGGAGGGCTGGGGAGGGGGCCAGGGCTGGGGAGGACCCAGGTCTGTTGTCCTTGTTTCTTAGAGTTCTAGCTCTCCTGTTCTGAAACCACACCTGTAACAGAAAAGGGAAACTAGTCAAATTTGTAAAATGCACATAACAGATTTATATATTACATTATTGTTATATTATTATATATCAGGCTGTGTGTGTGTGTGCATGTCCACATGAATGCGTCTATGTGTGTGTCTTAAAAGGCACCAGCATACCTGAATGCGTGATTCCGGAAGGCCTGTGGCCTCAGACAGGCTCTCTCTCACAGTGATGCCAGGGTAGGGGTCCACATCGAAGGCTACCTTGAGGCGATCCAGGTGCTGCTTGCTGAAACTAGTCCTCTTCCTGCGGCCCAGGGCCTTGGAGCCCTTTGCTTCACAGCCATCAGCACCTTGAGAAGTCAAACCAAAGTTACTTACACTGACCACTGGCAAGAAAACACGTAAATGTAATAGGTGTTGGATGCCTTCAATATGTCAAAGATAAACAGAAAACGAAGAAGCCCAGTGGCAAAAGTGCACCAAGGAAGAAGCTTTGCAAAACATGTTGAACAAGAGACAAACAGAATAGAGAGCCTTACCCATACAGCTGTTAGACATGGCTGTGTCTTAGATCTAATTTGTGATATTCTAGAGTTCTGGTCTCAGCAGTAGCACAGAGCTGATTGCCAAGGTGAGGAGAACAGGTTATATACCTGCTCTGGGGGAGGGACACAGTTGCTTTAAGATGGCCATGATCTCTTAAGCACAGGCCCATTCACACTCTGCTACTGACAAATAAGGGTCTGAAAACAATTTAACATTTCAAATATATACTCATGAGTGTCCACAATTGTTTGTAACCAGCAACTGATATGGGTGAAAAACAACTTATATACTTTAGTATGAAATTAATACATTTTCCCTGAATCTATTGGCCCTGTGTGTGAGGGTATATAGCCAGAAAAACCCATCAGTCATGTGAAGCCAGTGCTGTAATCAGACATCACCAAAATGAGCTGAAGTTCCACAGTTTGGTCTCCTGTTTCTGGGTAGGAAATAAACTGCTTACTTTTCCACATTATACAGCTAAAAGACACTGATTAACATTTAAAGAAACCATGCAATCACTATGGATCATTTATATTAGGTTTCTATATTTGCACATTAATCCTCAGTAAAGTTCTAAACATGAATAACTAACAGTAGTAGCAGTTAATAACAGGTCATGTGTTGATAATTGTGGATCGTCACATTTGATTAGTCTTTGAAGCTTCATGTTGAGGACAAATGCTTCTAAGTATCACATGACCTTATGTGAGAACTGATGTGCGTGATTATGACCTCAGCATCTCATTAACACTGAAGGTCAAGAGTTTAAAACAAGGGATCACATGATGCTTAGGGGAGGGGCCTTAGCACAATTTACACATATAATTGACAACCATAGAAGACAATCATACAATGCCAATGAATGTGCTGACTAACCTAATCATTTTCTTTCCTTTGTGTTGAATTGTAGTATTTTTTTAACTAAATACCAATTGACCATGTTTGCTTGTTCTGTAGTAGAGATAATGTTAGGGTTAGCTTGTTCTGTATCACAGCTAATGTCATATTAGCACATTGTGCTACAGATGTGCTAATGCAGATGCACTAATGCTACAGGTTTGAAGAGGTCTTTCTCCCTGGGAATCTGGATTTAGTCTTCCTGATTCCACAACATGACATCAGGAAAGATTCTTTGTTTAAACACTAGCCTAGATTGTATTCAGTTTAGTTAAATGGTTCATTTTAAACCTGTTTTGAAGATATTAAGAAACAATCATAAAATAAATGTGATAATGTAAACTCCAGATGGGTCTGGGGGATTCAGAATAATATTGGATGAAATGTTGTAGCCTTTATGGATCTCTGTGAAGCCTTCTGTAACATTGCTTGTAAAAAGAGCTCTAAAGATCACATTTTATAGACATGAGCATGTATTAGTGACGTTTTGCAATAGGCTAAGTCAAGTAAAAAAAATAGCTTCCAGTGTCTGATCTGTGCATGTCACGCACACACACATACACACACGCACATACACACACGCACACACACACGCACACACACCGTATCAGAATCTTCCCTTCTTAACAGCCTAGAACAAGAACATGTTTAAAGTAACCGTGATGCTAGCACCCATGAGTGTTGATGTTAAGCTGCACGTATGTGCCTTTGACTTGATACAATGAAATCCTACTGAAATCATCCATTACAAGGCAGAACTCGTGTTTGTGTGTGCGACTCTGTCTTATTTACCTAAACAAGAGAGAGAGAAAGCGAGATGGAGGGGGGGTATTACTATTCTTGTAATTAAGGCGGTATGAGCGAGACGAAAGTTATCTCTAACGTTATATTGTAGTGGGCTGAATAAAGGAAATGGCGTGCTACGCCATTGCTCATGACTCACGGTGCCGTCCACAGCTCTGCACATGCACATTGCCCTGACAATGACGTACCAAGGGCTAATGCTTAAGTTTAAAACGCTGACACGGTTCCATATTGAGGGGAGTCATTTATAGCTGTCGTTATCTCTTTATCTCAAACAACGGTCAGCTCTTAGATGTTTACATAACATTTGAAGAACATTTTTATTTTGTGGAACAGCTCTTCTCTCGAGTCTAACAGGTAATCCATATTCATCCGCTTTAGAAGCCTCACCAACATAGTGTGGGAGTACCCGGATGGAACTGTCATGGCCGCCGTCGCTGACCTGCAAGAGTGAAGAGAAAGGAAGGTAAATTTATCAATACTGAGCGTTCTGTTAGCGAAAAATTGTTAACAGCATGTATTAACATTGGATCACAAAGCATTTTGCGAATTAAATGAAGAGCCACGTTTAATATTTATACGAGTTGTTTTATTTTCGAGTGGGTGGAAGCCAGCTTTATTCTGTAGTAACCTACAACCGGTTATCAAACTCATTCTTACATCTTGTCGTAACGCAAAGTAGCCTTTTGCAAGAATAGACGTCAGAATGAAATAGATGCAAAGGTTGCTATGTTTGAAAACAAATCCAGCCTAATCATGCTTCCCTAAACTGATGCTGTGTGTCCGCGTTTTTTAAAGTTGTAGGCTACTTGGAGTAGAGGGTGTTTTCATCCGGAAAAGTATTTGAAAATGCCAGTTTAGGCAATTCACATCTGCACAATGCATGATATTTACAATGACACGAAAGTGTGTGAGGCTGTCTCCCAGATAAACTTTTAGTTGCTGTTAAGTTTCCTTCTGATCCCTTGAGAGATAAATACTAGTTTTGGGGACTTTGTTGCGTTTTGTAGTCTTATGTGGTGAAGTTGTAAGTGGTCCATGTTGAATTTCAGTTGTAGTCTAGGTTAAATGTCTTTGAGTATTTAGAGGAGCCTAAACAACGGGTGTTAAAATAGTTACAGTCGGTAAGCTTATGGAAGATATGTTGTTCATTGTTCTTTTTGCTTTATTGTAACAGTGTTGTGCATGCATAACTAGGATGACATATACACAAATTGTCATCCTAAGATGTGTTTTTCTTCCTTTAACATGTTTGGTCAACAAAATGGTTTTCAATAAAGCTCATAATCCTAGACCAGCTAAATGATGTGTTGGTTATGAACTATAGGTTGAAACTGCCACTAAAGAAAATGTTAAAACTGACAGGATTTGGGGGCAGAGAATCCCAGATAGATCATATGTTAATATGAAAGGTTATGGTTAGTTAAAATGAAGGGTTAGTTAATATGAAGGGTTAGTTAATATGAAGGGTTAGAGTTAGTAAATATGAAGGTCTCTACACCAGCCTGGTGTAATGGTGGTCCAAATCAGGATATTGCATTGTTGTATTTAATAGCTTTGTACACACCAGTGTAGTTACTAATGTGTTAGTGTTTGTGACTATTCATAACTGTAATGTTAATGTTTGCTTTCAGGTGAGAGACCTGCCTCCCCCTTCGGTTTGCCCCCAGGGAGAGGACACCTGTTTGCCCCCAGTGAGAGGAGACCTGTTTGCCCCCAGGGAGAGGAGACCCGTTTGCCCCCAGGGAGAGGAGACCTGTTTGCCCCCAGTGAGAGGAGACCTGTTTGCCCCCAGTGAGAGGAGTTCATGACCAGCCCTTTTCAGAAGGGGTGAAGGTATATCACTATGATCAACCATTAACATGCTTATATCCACAGAGGCTCATCTTGGTGTTCCAGACATGTGATAGTCCTTCTTAAACCATATACAGCCCTTACCCCATACAGCCCTAACCCTAACCCCATACAGCCCTTACCCCATACAGCCCTAACCCAAGACCCAACCAATACGCAGCTCTTTAGGCTTGGTTGGGGGACTAGACGGTTTATTATTAAGATATGTGGGATAAATAGTTAGTAGTTTTTCAGACATAGTTGTGTTGTATGAATTCATCTTATTTAATTTGAAACATGTAATAAAAATGTATTTAATTTAATATTGACAGGAATACTTCATGTGGCAAAATATAGTGTTTCTCTATAACTACCAGAAAAGCATGTTTTTGATGGTCTTGCCTCACCTTTTCAGAGGAACCTGCAGCTCTGAGTCGGAGGAACCTGCAGCTCTAACCCGACATGGAGGACGACCTCACAACTCCGGATGACTCTGCCGAAAGCGACTTTAACATTATTGAGGTAGAGGATGATAAAGAAGCCGTTAAGGAATTTGTAAGCAAACATTTGAAAGATCTGGAATCGCAATCTCCAGGGTTGCTGTACAGCGACACCGATGAAGCGCCCTTCGAGGAGACAGTGAGTCCCAACAAGACGTCCAGAAAAGCATCCAAGAAATCGCCATGCAAGATCCAGCAGGGGGCAGTCTTCTCGGGGAAGATCCTGAGCTTCGGGTGTTCCGAGTGTAAGGATGATGCCACCTACAGCCCCAACGACCTCCTCAAACATTTCCAGGGAGCTCACAAGGGGAACTTGCCAACATACCCTTGTGACCTCTGCGGTTTCGTCACCAACGAGTTCCCTGCTCTTCAACGTCATCGCATCGGGCACCGGAACACTTTGGTTACATGTGAGATTTGCAACGACAATGTTCAGTACTCTCTGCTCCTGCTCACCAGGCATTTCATCATGTGTCACAGCCTGAACGGACACTTTCACTGTGAAAAGTGTGAGTTTTCAACGACTGATGCAGGCACGTTTGTTCAGCACATCCATCACCATAATGAAAGTAGGATTAAATGTGTGAAATGCCAGCATGTGAGCACGAGTAGAAGTGAACACCAGAAGCACCAGAAGTTCCACTCTGGAACCTTCCCATTCTCCTGTCAGCTCTGTGGATATGGGGCAGCAAGAAGGGAGTACCTTAACAAACACATGGTCACATTTCATGGCATGGAGGCTGAAAAGAAAAATGTGTGGCGGGCAATAGAGGACAGCAACACTCTGACTAGCTCTCCCGCAGGATTAAAACTCCTCCTGAAGAAGAGCCCGTCTGCTGGAGGAGCGTCCAAGGACTCCCAGTGGATGTCAAAACTACACTCGCTTCCAGGAGGAGGACTGCTTCACCAAAATGGTCGGATGTTCAGCTCAGAAAAAAACCTGGAGGAGACCCAACCATTTCTTGAAAAGACTGTTGGTTCAAAAAAGGACAGCAAAAAGTGGAACAAAGGCAAAAATGATCAATCTCCCTCCAAGGCAATGTCAGCCCCATCACCATCAAAAGACAGTGACAACTGTTTTGTAGCGGATACTGCAAGCCCCAACTCCAATGGACTTACGGTTCTCATGGTGAAAAATAAAATCTCTCTTCCTCCAAATTGCACCACAAAAGTAATGGGGTTCAAGATGGTAGATGGGAAAAAACACCTGGTGCTCAAAGTCATACCAGCAGTGAAGCTAGATTGCTCCCCACAAAATGCAATGTCACTTGTAGAGCAGGAGATGGGATACTCCACCTCAGATAGTACCTCTGACGGAAGTAAACACTCAAGAATCGGTCCAAGCGCCCACTACTTGGCTGTGTCTCAGAGGAGCGGATCCCCTTTCAGTCCAGACTCTGGCCAGACAAGCGCCCCAGGGACTGACCAGGAAACTGCAATTATAACAGAAGTTAAGGTTGAGGAGGAGGAAACAAGCATAGGTGAGATGTCATCAAGGTCT
This sequence comes from Mallotus villosus, assembly GCA_903064625.1. NCBI lineage: Eukaryota > Metazoa > Chordata > Actinopteri > Osmeriformes > Salangidae > Mallotus > Mallotus villosus. Next base: position 34,198 of record CAEFZP010005758.1, read on the forward strand.
GAGGAGGAGAATGGAGTTGACAAACTAAATCTCTCAGAGAGACTTGATGGAAAACACACACCCAACAACGAACATGCGTCTCAAAAAGCTACCAAAGAATCTGATTCGCTTTTATTTGAAAACAGTCAACTGAAAAACAGTAAATCACCAAATTTGACTAAAACCCAACCCTTGATGTTGAGCACTGCATCTACTGATGTGGGTTCAACAGCTCAAATACTAGTTTCGGAAGCTTCTAGTTCTGGTACATTTATTACGGATGATACTGCACTGTCTGCTGTGAGTGTCCCTGCAGCGAAGATACTTGCTGATGTTTCTTTGGATGCAGAAATAGCAACACAACAACTGCAGCTCAGAGGAGAGACGGGTGGACCAAGTGAAGATGGAGCACTGAGGACAACTACATACTGTAATGAATCCATCATTCATGATCCCACTGTACCTGATGAAATTAGTGGAGAATCAAAGTCTTCTGTTGACAGATTGAAAAGAAAATCTTCCAATAGCAAGGTTGGGAGCACACCTGGCAAAGACACTCTAGAAAATACAGACTCAATAGTGAAGGATAAGGATCCCCCTGTGGATGCCAGTAGAAAGACAAATGCAGAAAACTCCATAGAGAATCATCAAAACCAAGAGGTGTTTAGCTTTCATAATTATTCCAAGGAGACATGTAGTCTCTCCTCAAGCTCCACTCAACCTTTTGAAAGTCTTTCAGAGCATTCAGCAGAGGAGGGGAGTTACTGCAGGAGAGATTCTCCTGAGTGGAGTCTCACGTTAGCTGCATCACCTATGATGGAACATGGCATAGAGGACCAATCAGAAACAGGGAATGGAGAAGAGACCCTTAAGGACATCAATGCAATTGAGAGAGTGTCAGAGAGTGACATTGAGGTAGAAGAATGCATAGCTACAGTAGAGGATCCAGGGTCGCCAATGCCAAATGAAAAGGAGAATCAGGTATTGATACACCAAGTTCAACCTAAAGTGAAATTGGAGGAAGAAAGTGTTCCTTTGTCTGAAAAGCCAACAGGAAGTAAAAGTACTTCAGCTGCACTTGGTCGAATAGTAGAGGAACATTCAGACGCAATAATTAGTCATCAGTTGGAGAAAGAAAGAGTAGGCTTTTCTGCTACAGGTCCGGAGTCTGTGAGGCCACCTAAAACGACCCTCAGAATCCTTCAGACTCCAGAGGGAAAGCAGCAGATGTTTCTGCAGACTGCTGATCATCGTTACCCTGTGCCAGTGCAGCTGAAAGGCAACTCTGGGTTCAAGTTGATAACCAAGTCCTCCACTCCTCAGATAAATGTATCATATGTTAAACCAGGAATTGAGAGACAAAGTAATCCCTCAGGGATGGCTCTGACCCTAAACAGTGGGAGGATCGGCATGTCATCAGCATCTTCAGGTGCTAGTGAAAAAGGGCCAAAACTGATATCCGCTGTCCAACCAGGTGCTGGCACGAGTGCAAGCCGCTATATTGTCAACAGCACAGCTCTTAAAAGTCCTCTACTCCTATCCGGCACAGCACAAGGCGCTGCCAGTGAAAACATGGTGAAGGGACAGTCGACTTGTTACTTAGTCCAGAGACCGCTGCCCATTGCTCAGGTTCTCAGTAATGCTGGGAGCAAATTAACAAACGCTAATTCATCGCTCTCCTCCCGGCCGGTTCTAGCCATGCCTGTAAACTCTAGGGACAAGTTGAACACGTTGCAAACAGGGAGACAAGCCTTCCTGGTCAGGTACATCTCTCCAGCTAAACCCGGGAGTGCCGTACCAAACCAATCCAATGAAAGTAGAGGGAATAAGGTTTTACTCAAGATTGTTCGAACTGCTAATGGGATTATCAGCGGTGGGCCACCAGCTTCAGCAAACCAGTCCCTGTTCCTGGCCACCGCTTCTTCACCCTGCTTTTTGGTGTCAAACAAATGTAAAGCAAACCTTCCCACTGGGGTGAAGAAATTCATCCCCCTAAAAAATGCCGCCCAGAGGCCTGTGGGCCCCTCACAGCTCTCCAGTCTCCCGGGCAACGTGGGGGGCAGGACACGCCAACCCGAAGGTGTTGATCTGCAGAGGGCCCATATGGCTCCAAGGCCCATTCGACCTCCAAGCCAAAGGAAGAGGCGTAGAAAGGCATTGTTTGACGAGCTTCCAGAGCCTGTGCCTAAATCGAGGAGGCTCACCAGTAAAGCTTTGCCTGAGAAAGAGGATTCCTCTCTTTGGGTGCCTGTACCCAAAGATGCCGAAAGGATGTTGAGGCTATCCCCTTTTAATTCCCTCCAGCAGTTCAAGTGTCCTCGCAGGAACCAGCCGGTGGTGGTGCTCAACCACCCAGACGCAGACATCCCAGAGGTGGCAGCTATCATGAGGTTGGTTAACAGGTACAAAGGGGCCGTATCCAAGGTAGCACTATCTCGGAAAACAGTCCAGGCCCTCCTGGACCTGGGCTCCGTTGGAGGGAACAGAACTTCAGAGACATGTCACTCATCAAAAGTTAGCAGCCCCAAACCTAGGATGATTCTGAGCTCTGCCAGAGAGAGATTCATACTGAAAATGAATCTTAAAAAAATGACCAAGAAAAAATATGAGGTGGTAAAGTCATCCAGTGTTGCAAAGCGACCGTCAAAATTCAGCTGTTGGTTTTGTGGGCGACTGTTTGACAACCAGGAGGACTGGATAGGACACGGCCAGCGACACCTCATGGAGGCTACAAGAGACTGGAACAAGCTGTTTTGAAGCTAAGCCCCATGGTGGGGAAAAACACCGTCCTGTAAAGTGGAGAATATTTCGACGTTTATGTTGTATATTTTTAAATGACTTGCATTATACTTTATTCTTGCAGGTTTCTATTCCCATAATTGTTACATAAGAATCACCGTTTTTAATGTGCTACCAGCTGAAACCCTTTTATATGTAAATACTGTATTATGATACCATAAATAACCTAACCTTTCAGTTATGTACAGATTGGATTGAACTGTGAAAACTGGGCACACTGTAATGGAGTTTTAGAGAGCACGGGTGTACAGGAGGACTTGTTTGTGTGCTGATATGTACTGAATTCCTCAGGTGATTTCATATTCTGTGATTCAACTGATTTGGTTTGTAGCATACTTTTCATTCTCATTGATCTCCATTTCAAAAGGTTTTAGAAAATACTTTGGGGGTAATTCTGTTTGACTATTTTGCTTCTTTGAACTTCTTACCTATGCAGGAGGTTAGGGTCACAGAGTTTTATTTCACGTAGGTCATGTTGTCTTCACTTCCTGTTAGACAGAAACCTGAAAATCATTTGTTTTTTGAGTTTTTTGGGGCGAAGAGCTTAGCTATCTAAATAGCTTATATATCTAAGCTACTCTACCACATCAGCATTTTACCTTGATGACACGTAACGTTAAGTTTATAGTAATTTAAGTACATTCATATTAATAGGTTGTTTATGAACAGCATTTGTTTGGGTCATGAGTAGATGTTGAAAAGCATAGGCATTACTATTGCATGTAAGGCAACTTCGTGTTAAGTGGTGCTCGCTCTCATCTTTTGTGTGTCAAATTCGTTTTTCATTTTCTCTTCACAATATGCAAGAGTGACTGAATTACGTAAGCATGGGTGATGCCCTAAGAATATTCAGGATGTAAAAAAAAACGACCAACCTCAAATAATCTATATTTAAACAAACACTACATTATGTTGTATTATTTTTGATTTGCAGTGCTCATCTTCACATCAAGGTTGTTTAAACAACACAGGGTTTGATGAGGATTGAAGAGGCTAGTTAAATGTGACAGTGTGACTGAGAAGGGATACTGTGTAAAAGTCAGCATTACCCTTTCAATGGAATAGTTCCTCACCAACCACCGTTTATGGTTTTCATAACATGGTATTGACATGTGCCATGCCATCCAAATGCCCAATACCTTTTGTAATACATAAATGTAATGCTTATATTTGGTAATACTGAACTGTTGGTGAGGGATAGGTGAGACAGACTGGCAGATGTTTTAAAGAGGAGATCTGTATACTCTGCCTTTACCAAGACACCACAGACGTGAATGGGTTAACCCATGAATGTCATTAGGCTGTAAAAAGGCCCAGCAGGGGGCTGGTTTGATACTTGTAACAAGATGCGTTTGGAGAAACTGTCCAGTTTATGTACACATTCATGATGCTTTATCAGCTGAGTTCATGGGAAACTAGAAAACTGTCTGGAACTGATGATTGTTCACCATGAATCTAAAGTCAAACAGTTGTTGCTGTTATACGTCAGACAATCGCTGTCATTGACATTGATAATGTAACTTGATAATGTAAAATTCTGTAAATACATACCCCAACTTCCAGAGGAGATTCCTTTCTTCACTCCTTACTCCACCTGTACATGTCTGCACTCTGCAACCAAATAAGTATTCCTCTCCCTGGATTATGGAATGTTCTGGAAGGAAGTAGGAAGTACTTCACCAACCTGTTTTTGTCAAATAGGTTTTTGGGATCTTTTCCTGAGAAACAAGTTTATTTTTTTATGCTAAGTGCCTCAAACGTCCTGCAGCAGGTTCAGTACTGTATTCACCTCCTCTGTGGTTCTCTATCCTCCAATAAATGTAAATACTTTTGAAACGGTTCATATCCAGTGTCTTTCATTTGTAGTATCACAATGTTTGAGTAGTTATGTAGTGCCAGTACACATCTTTACGTTTAAATAGTGTAAAGACATCTATAACTATAACAAAAACCCCAAAGTAACTTTGGTAATATACTTTGTCACTGCAACTCTAGTCACAAAGCAGTATGATTACAGGCTGTAGTTCTGATGTTCATATGAGCCAGCACAGTGTCAGCGTTGCCGAATACATATATGACAACTGTGTGTGCACTGTACTTCCTCAATACTCTGCATCCAGTCATGCTACCTGCTGTCCAAGCCCTTGAGGGGCTGGAACCCTGGTTTAGGTGTTCAACGGGAAGACATATTTAACAATGCTGTAATATGTTCTAAATAGCTTTTGAACAAGATGAGCAGATGCACATTGTTGTCCAAGAAGAGACCTCCAGTATCCTGTTCTTGTTCCCAACAACCCAAACTGTCCACACGGGGGCAGTACAGCACTGAATGTTTCATTTAGTTCTGCCCAGTTTTGTTGAATAGAACGTGTTGTTATTTATTCGTTTTGCTTGCAAAGAAGGAAAACATGATGTGGCACAATATGCTTAACGGGTAATTTGGGGGGCCAATCATGAACAATCATCTTAACTCTTCCAAGCTGAATAACGAGTTTAGCATTGAGAGCATGGAGAGTTGTGTAAACTCCAATGACATGCAGGGATGGTGGAAGTGAGGAGAGGAGGCTGGGAGGAGGAGAAGAGGCTGGGAGGAGGAGAAGAGGCTGGGAGGAGAGGAGGCTGGGAGGAGGAGAAGAGGCTGGGAGGAGAGGAGGCTGGGAGGAGGAGAAGAGGCTGGGAGGAGGAGAAGAGGCTGGGAGGGGAGGAGGCTGGGAGGAGGAGAAGAGGCTGGGAGGAAAGGAGGCTGGGAGGAGAGGAGGCTGGGAGGAGCAGAAGAGGCTGGGAGGAGGAGAAGAGGCTGGGAGGGGAGGAGGCTGGGAGGAGGAAAAGAGGCTGGGAGGAGGAGAAGAGGCTGGGAGGAGAGGAGGCTGGGAGGAGAGGAGGCTGGGAGGGGAGGAGGCTGGGAGGGGAGAGGCTGGGAGGAGAGGCTGGAAGAGATGGGGTGAGGAGGATGGTGGAAGAGATGTGAAGAGGCTGGGGGAGGATACTGATTGAGGCTGGGGGAGAGAAGGCTAGGTCCACAGGCTTGTGCTTGATTCCTAAATAGGTCACGCTTGCATCAGAGATGTCTGTGCTTCTGACTTCCTGCTCCTGAAGTGGTTAAGGCGGCCGAGCAGCCCGCGGCATGGAGCAAGGGGGGTGAGAGGGAGGAGGGGGGAGGAGGAAATGAGGCACAACGAGAGGGACAGGTTGGTGAGGGAGGAGGGGTGAGCGGGAGGAGACAAGGGGGGGAGGGAGGGGAGAAATACCTGAAGACCAGTCGGCACGCTCCACCTCTAAGCATGTGTGATATTTAATGGTTGATGATGATAATGGAAACCATCCTTTCTTGGTTCCACTGCCACGGGACAGCTTCTGGTTAGCTAACGCAGGATCATACATTACACATTTATGACCTGCAAATTATTATAAATGCCACAATGAATGATATATACTGATCAGTGGCGGTCCGACAATACAGGGCGCAAGGGCGCCGCCCCTCCAAAAATGTGTAGATGGAAAAAAAACTAAAAAAGTAACAACATTATATACCAAACAATTAAAATAAGAAATGTACTGTTAACGCGTTTAAATGTGTGTGGGAGACAGTAAGCCCCTGTCAACAACCACTTAAATGTGACCAAATATAATATATTGCCATTCGTTATCACTGAGATAAGCCACTCCCCCGTGGAGGGGCGCCGGCCAAATGGAAGTCAATGGGAGCTCTCATACTTTTTTGTGTGTCTTGAAACAATTTATTATTGTCTTGGTTTGGTCCATTTCACCGAGGTCATGACATCATCACCAGTGGCCTTTCCCAAGGATGACTAAGGGCAGTGACATTTGCTGTTCTGACGTCGGAAACATGTCAAATCCATTAGACTAAATATGAGTGCTGAGAGACCTCCTGAAGCAACACGTCTTGCTGTACCTCCCAGTCAGTACCTGCTGTACCTCCCAGTCAGTACCTGCTGTACCTCCCAGTCAGTACCTGCTGTACCTCCCAGTCAGTACCTGCTGTACCTCCCAGTCAGTACCTGTATGTGCCTCTGCATGATGGGGAGACGTGTGGTCCCTGTCACAGTGCCCCTAATACATGATGAAGTCATCTGCAGCCATACAGGTGGGGAAGGCTGCTGTAGAAAGCCCTCTGTTGAAGACGGATGATAGATCTGTAGAAAGCCCTCTGTTGAAGACGGATGATAGATCTGTAGAAAGCCCTCTGTTGAAGACGGATGATAGATCTGGCTTGGATCTCGTGGTGCTCTACAGGTTAGATCTCACGTTACAAAGTGCTGTGGACTGAAAATGGGAACACCTGACTGTTATTTCTTCCAACCCTTTCTTCTCTTGGTTCCCTCCCTCTCTGCTTCTCTTCCAGGGTCAGACTCCAGAGTGCTGTGTCTTGGGTCTCTCCCTCTGCTTCTCTTCCAGGGTCAGACTCCAGAGTGCTGTGTCTTGGGTCTCTCCCTCTGCTTGTCTTCCAGGGTCAGACTCCAGAGTGCTGTGTCTTGGGTCCCTCCCTCTCTGCTTCTCTTCCAGGGTCAGACTCCAGAGTGCTGTGTCTTGGCTGTCTTGTCCATTACCGCTCACTGCTCATCGCAGAAGCACACAGGATAGCTGGAACATAAAAAGCCACACACAAATGCCTGTGTAAAAGGGTATTATAAATAGGTCATAGAGCTATGTGAATCGCTAAATAAGAGATGGATTGGAGGTAAAGTCACTAAAAAAGGGTTGTACGCGAAACAAACAAGAACACTTATATGGGCAAATACAATTGGACTTCATATAGAAACAGGCAACATTTGCAAATATTGGTAATTTTGTACTGGGAAGCCAAGCATCAATTCAAAGTATATAACATTTCTGACAGTGTGATATAAAACAGTCTTTTCTCTAGAAGTTTCCTCCACAATAACCCAGCATCTTTGTATCCAGACATACTGTTTCTAAACCCAGACTCGGTTATACTAACCCTCTCTAAACCCAGACTCGGTTATACTAACCCTCTCTAAACCCAGGCTAGTTCATAACCTTTTGACCACCTGGAAATTCAAAGTATTTAAACGTATCTCTTCCAGGTACCCCTGCACAGTATGTGTTCACTGCAGTATGTGTTCACTGCAGTTTGTGTTCACTGCAGTATGTGTTCACTGTTTTGAGTTGGGTTGAAGGTTGCAGTTCTGTGAGGCTTTGGGGAGTGATCTGATTCAAAGTGAAAGCATTCATTTCTGTGGGACATTTTAACAACTGGCGCCTAGTTTGCTTAAACTCCAACATCTCTTCTCCTCTGCGCCATGCGACCCAGAGCTGTGGTCTAAGTGGACTTCATTGTCACGCTTCCTCCTATCAAACACTCTTCCTGCTCCCTCCCCCCCGCTCCCTCCCCCCGCTCCCTCCCCCCGCTCCCTCCCCCCGCTCCCTCCTCCCCCCTCTCGCTCCTCCCGCTCCCTCCCCCCGCTCCCTCCCCCCGCTCCCTCCTCCCGCTCCCTCCTCCCCCCTCTCGCTCCCTCCTCCCCCCTCTCGCTCCCTCCTCCCCCCTCTCGCTCCCTCCCCCCGCTCCCTTCCCCCGCTCCCTCCCCCCGCTCCCTCCTCCCGCTCCCTCCTCCCCCCTCTCGCTCCTCCCTCCCCCCTCCCGCTCCCTTCTCTTGACTGCGTCTTTAGTCTTCTTTGTTTGTATCAGATGTGATATAGATGTTAGTTGTGGGAAAAAAACAAGGATAAACAAGGGTGGTGATAAAGTACATTTATTTGAACCTCTGGAAAAGAGAAGATCAGATGGAATTTGGCATTGGGTTTGGTCACAGCAGCAGCCAGTGAAACAGGGAACACGGTACAACACAGGAACTAACCCTAACCCTATAACCCCCAACACAGGAACTAACCCTAACCCTATAACCCACAATACAGGAACTAACCCCAACACACTAGCATGCATCCTTCCTTCCTTGTCATACTTGAAGCAGTCACTAACTGGACAGAACTTCATGCTGAACAGTGGAGAAAAGTTTTCATCAATTTAAGTGACAGCCTCAAACTTGAAAGGATACATGCGTAGAGTGTTAAAACGGCAGAGGAGAATGGAGTGTAAGGGTCAGGTAGAGGTCAGTGTAAGGGTCAGGTAGAGGTCAGTGTAAGGGTCAGGTAGAGGTCAGTGTAAGGGTCAGGTAGAGGGTCAGTGTAAGGGTCAGGTAGAGGTCAGTGTAAGGGTCAGTAGAGGTCAGGTAGAGGTCAGTGTAAGGGTCAGGTAGAGGTCAGTAGGGTCAGTGTAGGGTCAGGTAGAGGTCAGGTAGAGGTCAGTGTAAGGGTCAGGTAGAGGTCAGTGTAAGGGTCAGGTAGAGGGACTATCTAAAGCCTTCCATTGACATCTTATAAAATACAAAGTTATTATAGCATTTTTTGGTAAAATACAAACTTATAAGAAATACAATAAATACTGAGTAAAAGTTGGGGTCAACTATTTAGAAAACGAGAATTTACATAAACCTCATAAAAACGTGTTTTCTGTGAACACCACTCTGCTTTATAACTGGTTTCTGGGTAAGTGTCTCTGACCTACGATGGTGTGATGGCCTTCCTACTGTACATCTTCCAACGTGTGGAGGATTTATAATATTCTAGTAATAATATTTATGTGATAAAAAATGTGGACAAGCTACTGCATGAACATTTCACAAAAGTTTCTTGTTGTATCTCATTGGTTGGACATCCAAATAAAGGTCAAATGACAGATGTTGGTCATGGACACCGTCTTGTCAGTTAATTGTCCATCTGCATGAGAAACAATCCCTGAGCTTGCATCCGATTGGCTGTTCTACACTCACTCACGCAGTTTACACATTCCCACATGAATGTCAAGCGTGAAAATCAACATAGGGGACTGTGTTGAAGCTGTGACATCTTTAGGGGACTTTGTTATAACATCTATTGGGGACTGTGTTGAAGTTATGACATCTATAGGGGACTGTGTTGAAGCTGTGTAACTGCACGTTGTAATGTAAAGGTGCCTTAAGATTCATCCCCATTTGAAACAGGCCTCAGTATGACCTACATTTTCCAAAAATACGTTCAACAGATCAGGAGATAGTCATTGCTGTGGTCGAAACAGGACCACGTCAACAGATCAGGAGATAGTCATTGCTGTGGTCGAAACAGGGACCACTTCAACAGATCAGGAGATAGTCATTGCTGTGGTCGAGACGGGACTACTTGGAACAGCCACGGCCATTTCTGCTGTTTTAACAGCTTAATGATGACTTACGGTTGTCATGGTTATTTTTAAACCTGAGTAGACTGTGTTGCTACGACACATTCCACCACATGCCAACACAGAGGGTGTAGTGTGACGCTTCTCACAGTGACTTGGCATGTTGGCAGCATGACAAAAGTGTTTAAAAGCACATTTCTTGTGACATCAAATATTTATTTTGGGTGAAAACGTATTAAATAGTGCTGGTGCATCACTCATCACTCAAGGGTGTTTTAAACACATTTCAAACATTAACACGTCTAATTACTCCTCTGGGAATCCCAAGAGCATCCTTACACAAGTTCAACTTGAGCTCTTTGTGTGGATGCATGTTTAGAGGCCCTACAAGTTCACTGGCTCTGTGGGAGCTGCCTTCTCCCTTCCCTCAATGGAGGATGACATCCTACTTCCAGCATCTTCTCTCTTTCTTTGACCTAATCTCTCAGTTTCTGAACCCTCCAAACAAACAGATGACCTTAGTGAGGAAAGCCCAGCCCACTAACCTGACTCACCAGATGACCTTAGTGGGGACAGCCCAGCCCACTAACCTGACTCACCAGATGACCTTAGTGAGGACAGCCCAGCCCACTAACCTGACTCACCAGATGACCTTAGTGAGGACAGCCCAGCCCACTAACCTGACTCACCAGATGACCTTAGTGAGGACAGCCCAGCCCACTAACCTGACTCACCAGATGACCTTAGTGAGGACAGCCCAGCCCACTAACCTGACTCACCAGATGACCTTAGTGAGGAAAGCCCAGCCCACTAACCTGACTCACCAGATGACCTTAGTGAGGAAAGCCCAGCCCACTAACCTGACTCACCAGATGACCTTAGTGAGGACAGCCCAGCCCACTAACCTGACTCACCAGATGACCTTAGTGAGGACAGCCCAGCCCACTAACCTGACTCACCAGATGACCTTAGTGGGGACAGCCCAGCCCACTAACCTGACTCACCAGATGACCTTAGTGAGGACAGCCCAGCCCACTAACCTGACTCACCAGATGACCTTAGTGAGGACAGCCCTAGCCCACTAACCTGACTCACCAGATGACCTTAGTGAGGGACAGCCCAGCCCACTAACCTGACTCACCAGATGACCTTAGTGAGGACAGCCCAGCCCACTAACCTGACTCACCAGATGACCTTAGTGAGGACAGCCCAGCCCACTAACCTGACTCACCAGATGACCTTAGTGAGGACAGCCCAGCCCACTAACCTGACTCACCAGATGACCTTAGTGAGGACAGCCCAGCCCACTAACCTGACTCACCAGATGACCTTAGTGGGGACAGCCCAGCCCACTAACCTGACCCACCAGATGACCTTAGTGAGGACAGCCCAGCCCACTAACCTGACTCACCAGATGACCTTAGTGAGGACAGCCCAGCCCACTAACCTGACTCACCAGATGACCTTAGTGGGGAAAGCCCAGCCCACTAACCTGACTCACCAGATGACCTTAGTGGGGACAGCCCAGCCCACTAACCTGACTCACCAGATGACCTTAGTGAGGGACAGCCCAGCCCACTAACCTGACTCACCAGATGACCTTAGTGGGGACAGCCCAGCCCACTAACCTGACTCACCAGATGACCTTAGTGGGGACAGCCCAGCCCACTAACCTGACTCACCAGATGACCTTAGTGAGGAAAGCCCAGCCCACTAACCTGACTCACCAGATGACCTTAGTGAGGAAAGCCCAGCCCACTAACCTGACTCACCAGATGACCTTAGTGGGGACAGCCCAGCCCACTAACCTGACTCACCAGATGACCTTAGTGAGGAAAGCCCAGCCCACTAACCTGACTCACCAGATGACCTTAGTGGGGACAGCCCAGCCCACTAACCTGACTCACCAGATGACCTTAGTGGGGACAGCCCAGCCCACTAACCTGACTCACCAGATGACCTTAGTGGGGACAGCCCAGCCCACTAACTTGACTCACCAGATGACCTTAGTGGGGACAGCCCAGCCCACTAACCTGACTCACCAGATGACCTTAGTGGGGACAGCCCAGCCCAGCCCACTAACCTGACTCACCAGATGACCTTAGTGGGGACAGCCCAGCCCAGCCCACTAACCTGACTCACCAGATGACCTTAGTGGGGACAGCCCAGCCCACTAACCTGACTCACCAGATGACCTTAGTGGGGACAGGGTTAACCCTAACCCTAAGAGCAGGCACTTTCAATAAATACTTGGCAGGTGATTGGTGTCTGTCTATCACCATCTATCATGGTTAACTTCAACCACGCTAGCTGCCACTAGCTCCCCACGCTAGCTGCCACTAGCTCCCCACGCTAGCTGCCACTAGCTCCCCACGCTAGCTGCCACTAGCTCCCCACGCTAGCTGCCACTAGCTCCCCATGCTAGCTGCCACTAGCTCCCCACGCTAGCTGCCACTAACTCCCCACGCTAGCTGCCACTAACTCCCCACGCTAGCTGCCACTAACTCCCCACGCTAGCTGCCACTAACTCCCCACGCTAGCTGCCACTAGCTCCCCACGCTAGCTGCCACTAACTCCCCACGCTAGCTGCCACTAGCTCCCCACGCTAGCTGCCACTAGCTCCCCACGCTAGTTGCCACTAGCTCCCCACGCTAGCTGCCACTAACTCCCCACGCTAGCTGCCACTAGCTCCCCACGCTAGCTGCCACTAGCTCCCCACGCTAGCTGCCACTAGCTCCCCATGCTACCTGCCACTAGCTCCCCACGCTAGCTGCCACTAGCTCCCCATGGGACTGATTTGGGCACAACAAATTAATATGGAGTTTGGCAAGAGGGATTGGCTGTGATCCAGTGATCCAGCTGTCTTGTAAGGTAAGCTGCCCACTGCTTTAGGTGAAGCGGTGCTTGGAGGCTCTTGGGAATTGCATGTGGTCCTATCAAGGTTCCCCCTACGGGCTTCAGACATCTATGGCACAAGCATGTGTTACCACCTGCCCATTTGTATTTGTGTATGTCTGCACAAACACATACATGCAAACTAACACACAAACATACACACCTCACTAGCACAGTTGATAGAAAATGCAATTTACTTGAATTCACTTGTCTTCATAAGTATTTATAACACCTTTAGATGCCTTCTTTAGTGTTGATGAAGTTAAAAACCAAGTCATCAGGCTTCAAGACTCATTGCACTGGCAGGTCTCTGAACCATATCTAACCCTAAAGACCAACACCAATTTACAGCGTCGGTGCAGATTTTGAAAAAGGCACTTTTGCGCTCTGTGTGTAACATAGCAACGTAGCATAGTGACATAGCATAGCAACATAGCATAGTGGCATAGCTATGCATATTACTGTACCAGAAACAACTCTATATCATATTTTCTGTATAAAAAGAATATTGGACTTTGTAAATACTCTCGTCTAAATGAGGAAGGTGTCATGAAGGTTCCATGAGCTGTTACCAATGCAAATGAAGACCATTTAAAGTAAAGCTTTAAAATCTGTGGTTTTAGCGATATAAATACAAAAGATGATGGGTGTCAATACAAATGGTTTCTGTGGAGAAGGAGGGGGGCTGTCTTATATGAGAGTTTAGGATGGGTTAGGGTTAGGATGTCCAGTAGAGCAACCTGTCTCTACATTCACAGTAGTGCAAGGATGAACTGGAACTAAATGTGGTTTGATGCATCTGAACTTCCATAGTCCAAAAGACTGGAAGCGGGTGTGGGGTTAGTGTTTCAGTTTGACAGGGGGTGTGGGGTTAGTGTTTCAGTTTGACAGGGGGTGTGGGGTTAGTGTTTCAGTTTGAAAGGGGGTGTGGGGTTAGTGTTTCAGTTTGAAAGGGGGTGTGGGGTTAGTGTTTCAGTTTGAAAGGAGGGTGTGGGGTTAGTGTTTCAGTTTGAAAGGAGGTGTGGGGTTAGTGTTTCAGTTTGAAAGGAGGTGTGGGGTTAGTGTTTCAGTTTGAAAGGAGGTGTGGGGTTAGGGCTAGAAATAGGACTACATGGGATTTATAGGGGAAAGATTAGTTATGGACTGGAGGGGGTATGTGGGAGGCATAATAGAAGTATGAAGGTGGAGGGGTAGTAGTGGAAAGGGTTGCTACACAGTGGTCTCATTCTTCCAAGGACCTGTCCTTATGTTGCCAGTAGCGTCTGACCCAAACAGGAAGTCCTCCTGCAGGCTGCCGTTGCGACTGATGGTGGCCCTGCGGCTGAGCGTGGCGTAGGGTTTAGCTTTAGGGAGCCGAGGGAGCGTCTGTCTGGGCTGCACAGCCTGCTCACTCTCCAGCTGCAGCATCACATCCTCCTCCCTGTCAGCCTGCCTGGAGCTGCAGCTGTACGTGTCCGAGTCCTGCTGGCAGCCCGCACCAAAGGGCTCTGGGGGTCTGGGGAAGGGGTCTACTCTGGGGGGGAAGGGGTCCACTCTGGGGGGGAAGGGGTCCACTCTGGGGGGGAAGGGGTCTACTCTGGGGGGGCAGTACATGTGGTGGTGGCAGGACAGCGGGTCGTCCTGGGTGCTATGGCAGGAGCCTTGCCGATGCAAGCTGTGGCAGGAGGCCAGACGCTGTCCAGCAGGGGGCTGGGGCAGGCCAGAGGGAGGTCGGGGTGGGGGCTGGGGCAGGCCAGATGGAGGTCGGGGTGGGGGCTGGGGCAGGCCAGAGGGAGGTCGGGGTGGGGGCTGGGGCAGAGCAGCGGGGAGCCGTCCAGATGATGGACGCTGTGTGGGCTGTCCAGGTGTGAGCTGTGCATGCTGCCGTCCATGCTGCTGGAGGCCATGTGGTAGTGGTAGTCTCTCAGGCAGGGCCGCGGGCGGTTGAAGGAGCGAGACTTGGCCCTGTCCTTCAGGCAGCTCTGCAGGGGCAGCGCCGGCCGCGGGAGCTCATCAGGAAGGGACTGTGGACGGGGAGATGTGGCGGCCTCCAGCAGAGGAGAAGGGGAGGGGCCATGCACAGCCACGCAACACGGGCCAGCATGATTGGTGGTTTGGTTGAGAGGCGGTGCCAGTTGCATTTTGTAGTGAGTGGCAGGTGCGTGGAGGAGATGTGGGGAGAGGAGTGGCTGTTTCCCAGAGCAGGGAGAGTCTAGGTGGCAGGACTGCTGTTGGGTAGGGCCTGGGGAACGTACCTGTCCATCCTCCTTCCTGCCCTCCAGCTTGGCCGGGCAGCAGGACCACCAGCGGTGCCACACGTCGTCCCTCTTGGCACAGTGCTGGATCAGCAGGAACAGCCCCAGTGTCACAGAGAACGCCCCGTACAGGCAGCTGAACACCATGTCCAGGAAGTGGCCCTGTGACACGGCCAGCGCGCCCAGCGCCCACGTAGCCAGGAACAGGAAGAGGGTGAATGCCGCTCCACGAAGCTGGGATTTGAATGAGTGCTCGTTAGCCAGCACTGAGAGGCCGGACGCATGTGTAGGGCAACGCTCGCCTCCACAGTCTCCGTGGCAGAGGTGGCCCGACTCAGCGGACGCCAGACGCTGCTGCTCCTCCGTCATGGCCCTCAGCTCGTACTTCCTCTCTGGGTGGCGCTTCAGCTGGATGAAGGTACACAAGAAATAGATGCACATCACCAGGACGAGGAACGCCACTGGCCCGTAGAAACCGCCGAGGCTGGGTTCCCATGACATCCAGCAGCTGAGAGGTTGGAGGGAAAGAGAGAGAGGAGATGAAAAAGAGAGGAGATTGGAAATAGAATGAGAGATTGGAGAAAAGAGAGAGAAATAGAGATAGAGAGAGGACAAAGAGAGAAGGCAGATGGAACATCATTAATTCAAAACAATGTAAGGAAAGAGAATGTTGGATTAGGTTTAGGGCACTCACTACAGAGCCTCCTCCCTACTGCCATAGTGTTCCATGCTGACCGCTGCTGTGACCCCCACGATGATGAGAGGAACGCCATCGCTGACCAGGTAGAACCTGGAGAGGAAGACAGCATGTGACAGCATGTGGTGACAGCTTGAATTGGGTTCATTGTGGGCATGAGGGCAGGATGAGAGGGGAGGAATAGGGGAAGGAAGTCAAGAGAAACATGGATGGAGAAAAGGCTTGTTAAAATGGAGCTGGTTGTCAACAAGCCTCCACCTTCCGGCGGGTGAGAGTTAACGTTGGCACTCTGGCACCTGCCCCCCGTTGCCTTGGTAACAACCTGTCACTTGGTGTTGGGATCTCCTCTCTTTCTTTCTCTTTGTCTCCCTCTCTCAATCATTCTGTCTCTCTTTCTCTTTGTCTTCCTCTCTCAATCATTCTGTCTCTCTTTCTCTTTGTCTTCCTCTCTCAATCATTCTGTCTCTCTTTCTCTTTGTCTTCCTCTCTCAATCATTCTGTCTCTCTTTCTCTTTGTCTTCCTCTCTCAATCATTCTGTCTCTCTTTCTCTTTGTCTTCCTCTCTCAATCATTCTGTCTCTCTTTCTCTTTGTCTTCCTCTCTCAATCATTCTGTCTCTCTCTCTCTTTGTCTCCCTCTTCTGCAGGGTTAGGGTTCTGCAGGGTTAGGGTTCTGCAGAGTGAGGGTCTGCAGGGTTAGGGTTCTGCAGAGTGAGGGTTCTGCAGGGTTAGGGTTCTGCAGAGTGAGGGTTCTGCAGGGTTAGGGTTCTGCAGAGTCAGTATTACCTGAGTATAGTGGGCTTGGCCCTCTTCTGGGCAGAACTGTCCCTGATGGGGGCCAGGCGTGGAACTTTGGACACATCTTTACAGATGTTCCTGGCGGTGAAAGTGAGCCACAGCATGGTGGACAAGGACGCGTAGTGGAGAACTATCCCAACCTGACAGGAGAGGGGGATACACAGATACACACACATGCCGTAAGTACTGGAGCATTGGAGATAAATGTACATTGTTTGCATTCTGATCACTTCTATGTGAGTTAGGTTCCAGTTAGACACGTGACCAGCCAGAGACTGCAGAATCAGTGAATCAGCCACGGAAGCTAATTTGTTGATCAAATTCCTGATCAGAACAGAATTGTTGTAAAACAAACATAGATGGTAATACTTTGTCACTAGATTTATTTGGTATCTGTCTATGAAGTCTAGTCTACGAAGCTACCATGGAGCAAGGCAGAAGGCAACAAGAAGAATGGCTAAAGTTATGAATGACACAGAGGGAGTTAGCGATGAGAATAGAGACATTCCTGATCACCCATGGCCAATATGATGTGAGGTCCAGTTACCAGCATGACACTAAAACAAGTAGTAGTAATGGCTGATTTTTACTTATTGTAAGTGTATGTCAGAGCCCACAATTAAAAAGTGTGTCAGCACGAGTCTTTAAGGATCTGTACTTCTACTTGAGTAAAGAATGTGTGTACTTTTGCCATCTCTGAAAACAAAACTGGCAATGAGAAAACTTTGCATTGACTTACGACTTGACAGATGAACGGGTAGTTAATCTGATTGATGCCTCCAGCAAACACACCAAACGTAAGCCCCGAGTGAAACAGGAAGTTGAGAAGAGTGTGCCACCCATTTCTGCTGATGCGGATCACACTGCCATTGAAAAAGGAAGTTAAGATGAACAAAGTACCATGAGGACGCAGTGCAGGTGTTGGGATATTTAGATTGACCAAACAACCAAAACTATGCCCCACCTTTTGAGAGGGCTAAACTGGACAGTGTCTTAATATTAACCAAATATGCTGGAATTGCAGGATGAGGGTACCTGTGGTGGATGAGGGGTGGGGTACCTGTGGTGGATGAGGGTACCTGTGGTGGATGAGGGTACCTGTGGTGGATGAGGGGTGGGGTACCTGTGGTGGATGAGGTACCTGTGGTGGATGAAGGTACCTGTGGTGGATGAGGGGTGGGGTACCTGTGGTGGATGAGGGTACCTGTGGTGGATGAGGGGTACCTGTGGTGGATGAGGGTACCTGTGGTGGATGAAGGTACCTGTGGTGGATGAAGGTACCTGTGGTGGATGAGGGTACCTGTGGTGGATGAAGGTACCTGTGGTGGATGAGGGTACCTGTGGTGGATGAGGGTACCTGTGGTGGATGAGGGGTGGGGTACCTGTGGTGGATGAAGGTACCTGTGGTGGATGAGGGGTGGGGTACCTGTGGTGGATGAGGGTACCTGTGGTGGATGAGGTACCTGTGGTGGATGAGGGTACCTGTGGTGGATGAGGGTACCTGTGGTGGATGAAGGTACCTGTGGTGGATGAGGGTACCTGTGGTGGATGAAGGTACCTGTGGTGGATGAAGGTACCTGTGGTGGATGAGGGTACCTGTGGTGGATGAGGGTACCTGTGGTGGATGAGGGTACCTGTGGTGGATGAGGGGTGGGGTACCTGTGGTGGATGAAGGTACCTGTGGTGGATGAGGGTACCTGTGGTGGATGAGGGTACCTGTGGTGGATGAGGGTACCTGTGGTGGATGAGGGTACCTGTGGTGGATGAGGGTACCTGTGGTGGATGAGGGGTGGGGTACCTGTGGTGGATGAGGGTACCTGTGGTGGATGAGGGTACCTGTGGTGGATGAAGGTACCTGTGGTGGATTAGGGTACCTGTGGTGGATGAGGGTACCTGTGGTGGATGAGGTAGGTCATGATGGACACGATCAGGCAGAGCAGCATTACGGCTGTACAGGCGTACACGACCGGATGCAGATAGTCTCCTGGGTAAGGCGGGAAAGACAGCACCCTCTTCAAATCCTGAAACACAAGCACACAACACAAGCACACAACACAGTCATACAGTTTATGAGAAGAAAAACCTTTTCTATTCAAGCGGTGTATTGTGAATAAATTGTCTATGAGCAGCATTTAACGCCACAGACTTCTGGAATCTTGATTTGGATTATACACAGTAGGTCTCCCTCTTTCTTTGTTAGTGAGGAAGTACCAATCACGAAGTAGCTTCCTTCTATCTTTGAGACAACGTCAAACTCGCTCTTCCCCTGAGATCTAAGCACTCGCATCGTTGAGACAGTGTTGTCTCTCTCTCTTCCTCTCTCCCTTTCCCTCTCCTCCTGACATTCTCTCTCTCTCCCCACCCCCCCTCTCACTCCCCTCTCTCTCCCCACCCCCCTCTCACTCCCCCCCACCTCTCTCTCCCTCCCTCTGTCCGGACGTGGTCTGTTTCTCGTCATGCTCCAGTGAACAAACCATCTCTCACACTGAGCATGACTGATTCAATTTGTTGTAAAACCCCTAAAAAGCACAACACACACACATTAATGTAGATACATGAATGCATTGTATCATACACACACATTATGAACTCTCAATGCTTCTATTGCAGACCCAGCTTCAAGACATGTCCACTGATCCTGGTTAGGGCTGCACACACTTCACCCACCCTAGGAACTGATTATTTCCATTCAACGTTTGTGTTTGTTTCAACTGTGGATTCGCTTCTAAATGTGATATTGAGAAAGAAGTCAGCAACACAGGGAGGATGAAATGACCAGGAACAACTTTTTGGGGCGTTGTTAAGAACAAAACTTGAAAATGACTCTTAATTGTTTACTAAACATGTTGTTGGTCCTCCTGGTGAACAAAGAGGACAGAGTGTCCTGGTGTGCCTCCACCGCTCGAACTGTTAGCCTCAGATGCTGTTTGAAAGTTATGAAGGTAGCTATGATAGCTTAAGTACATGTTCAAGTACACCTAGTCTCATAAGATGTTTCTTAGACAGCAATCCATAGCATATACAGGTAAATGAAGCGGATGAGTGTTCCTATGCCCTGATTATTGGTGAAGACTTCCCTATAACGCTGGAGCTATACTAGACCCCTGTCCGTCGTGCTGAAAACACGCTCATAATAAGGATACTGTTAGTAACCTGCCGCCATTAAACGCAACTCAGATGCTTATTCAGCGCAGCTCAAAAAAAACAAAGCTAACCATCCCACCAGCAGACTAACAATCTACTTTTACCACACAATTATATAACCAAAAAATCAGAATATATTGAACTATGCATAGGTATGGTATTTCATACCGATGTGTCGGCTCTCAATCGTTTTCATACCTCACCTCATAGCTTTGGCTCTTAAACCTCACACATTTCCAACATTTTACAAATAAACGAACACTCATGCATGCTGTTGACCCCAGCCTACAGTCGCTTCAGGTTCAGTCCATGCGCAACCCCACCGCCAATCTTTCCAGTGATGCCCCATGCTAACTCCAGTGCACTTATTAGCCGACACTTTTGATATTCAGAGCACGAACCGCTGTTCCTCTGTGGTTCTATACGTCAGCCAGATTGCATACAGCGAGTAGACAACCCGTAGGCTACTTCACACTGATCTCCACACACACGGATGATAGTCCAGAAACACACACACAGACCCATACCTACACCTAAAACTCAGTTCGGTCATGTTTAGCAATGCCTCTTTATATTGTGCAGTTTTATCCTCTTCTCTTCTTCTTTATATTGTGCAGTTTTAGCCTCTTCTCTTCTTTAGAAATTCTGGACATTGACGCCAGCTCTTGACTTTATCCAGTTGCCGTAACAGCTACTGGCTCGAGAGTACATCCTTTAAACTGACACAATTACAGTCTGAGAAAACAAGAAGGTTACTCACCATCAGTCTTGATATGTTGGAATAGTGTTCAGGAGCAGTGGTCTCTCCGGTGCCCCGGTCCTCTGTCGTCCGCACCCCCGTGCCCATTCAGAGCGAAAGTCTTCCAGCGGATTACAACGGTATCATCCTCGAGGCGCGGTGTCCACTAACGGAGCCGCGTTCATCTGGACAGGGAAGGTACACGAGACAGAGCAGAAGCCATTCACGTGCATCCTCTCAGCACCTGCACCCAACTCGAAACCAGATTGTTACGGGTTGCAGTGGCATCCTTCCTAGAGCTTTTGATCACCAATACACACGTGCGCGCACTAAGAGCACGGTGATAGTGCGTGGTGTGGCGTGACGTCAGAGAGAAGCGAGCGAGGCACAAGCAGCCAGTTACTGCGGTGACGTCCATATGACGCTAAACGCAATAAAATTATGTAGCGTGTTTGTAGGCTATAGATGGAAAATACATTACAATCTTTATAGGCTTTCACCACTGCATTTGTGTAGACTATTGGCATGCAGCCGCATACATGGGCTGTGTGTGGGTAATGTAATGAGCAATTACATTAGCCTACATTAGTTGCGGCTAACATATATTTGTTGGTAGCTACCGATATTGTGGCGCATAAAACATGCAAAGTGTTTTTTTCAGAAATGCAGGCATAGTAGGCTAACTATAGTGCTGGATTTCGGTCATCCTCTCACCTAATGTGACGAAAGCAGTTGATGCGGTAATGTGCCGGTAGTTTATATAATCTGCTGTAATATATGAATACATGCGCCGAATAACTCAAGTGAGGAATGTCCACCGCTCCTACAATATAATTCATCAGATGCAGTTAGAGGCGAAATGGAATAACACATCATGGAAAGTAGATAGACTGTTGTTATAAATGGTTGCAAATTCCACATTTTTAATTTTTCCCACATTAAAATTGTAACCAGATTTTCCGATGGTCAATATAATATCGCATTTTAGGGAACATTGTGTGGAAAGGGGATTCAGCTCAGAGGGTTTTCAACGAGGTGGAACGCATTTGCTATTACTCCCTACTGCAGAGGTGCAAATGGTTCCTGCCGTCTATGCTCTAGGGCACATCAGCACCCCAGCAGTGATGCGAAGAGACATGCTTCCACGCTCGAGCCTTCCTGTGAAGCGCAGTCAGAAGAACAGTGGGCTACAGAGATGCTCTCCCACTGGACTATCTCCCCCACTGGACTATCTCCCCCACTGGACTATCTCCCCCACTGGACTATCTCCCCCACTGGACTATCTCCCCCACTGGACTATCTCCCCCACTGGACTATCTCCCCCACTGGACTTTCTCCCCCACTGGACTATCATTGAGGGCTTTTGTAGGAGTGGGAGAGGAGAATTGAGCATGTATGATTTAGGCCCCCTTTCAATTAGCCTATACTGCCTGTTTTCCCACAGCAATGTGGCCCTTTGTCTTGTTAGGAGCGTCAGTAAGATGGAGAGGTGTAAACGCTGGGTGGAACTCTAAACATCTAGTACCACAGTCTAAACATCTAGTACCACAGTCTAAACATCTAGTACCACAGTCTAAACATCTAGTACCACAGTCTAAACATCTAGTACCACAGTCTAAACATCTAGTACCACAGTCTAAACATCTAGTACCACAGTCTAAACATCTAGTACCACAGTCTAAACATCTAGTACCACAGTCTAAACATCTAGTACCACAGTCTAAACATCTAGAACCACAGTCTAAACATCTAGTACCACAGTCTAAACATCTAGTACCACAGTCTAAACATCTAGTACCACAGTCTAAACATCTAGTACCACAGTCTAAACATCTAGAACCACAGTCTAAACATCTAGTACCACAGTCTAAACATCTAGTACCACAGTCTAAACATCTAGTACCACAGTCTAAACATCTAGTACCACAGTCTAAACAGGGGCCGACTGGGGGGGGAAGAGTCCTGGGAGTTACTGTCAGACCGGCCCACTCCCTCAGTGTACAGCCCACTCCCTCAGTACACAGCCCACTCCCTCAGTACACGGCCCACTCCCTCAGTATACGGCCCACTCCCTCAGTGACCGGCCCACTCCCTCAGTGTCTCAGTGTCCCACTCAATATAGAGGTCTGGTATAGAGAGGTCTGGTATAGAGAGGTCTGGTATAGAGGTCTGGTATAGAGAGGTCTGGTATAGAGAGGTCTGGTATAGAGAGGTAGAGAGAGGTCTGGTATAGAGAGGTCTGGTATAGAGAGGTAGAGAGAGGTCTGGTATAGAGAGGTCTGGTATAGAGAGGTAGAGAGAGGTCTGGTATAGAGAGGTCTGGTATAGAGAGGTAGAGAGAGGTCTGGTATAGAGAGGTCTGGTATAGAGAGGTAGAGAGAGGTCTGGTATAGAGAGGTCTGGTAGAGAGAGGTCTGGTATAGAGAGGTAGAGAGAGGTCTGGTATAGAGAGGTCTGGTAGAGAGAGGTCTGGTATAGAGAGGTCTGGTATAGAGAGGTCTGGTATAGAGAGGTCTGGTATAGAGAGGTCTGGTATAGAGAGGTCTGGTATAGAGAGGTCTGGTATAGAGAGGTCTGGTATAGAGAGGTCTGGTATAGAGAGGTATAGAGAGGTCTGGTATAGAGGTCTGGTATAGAGGTCTAGTATAGAGGTCTGGTATAGAGAGGTCTGGTATAGAGAGGTCTGGTATAGAGAGGTCTGGTATAGAGAGGTATAGTAGAGAGAGGTCTGGTATAGAGAGGTCTGGTATAGAGAGGTCTGGTATAGAGAGGTCTGGTATAGAGAGGTCTGGTAGAGAGAGGTCTGGTATAGAGAGGTATAGAGAGGTCTGGTATAGAGAGGTAGGTCTGGTATAGAGAGGTCTGGTATAGAGAGGTCTGGTATAGAGAGGTCTGGTATAGAGAGGTATAGAGAGGTCTGGTATAGAGAGGTATAGAGAGGTCTGGTATAGAGAGGTATAGAGAGGTCTGGTATAGAGAGGTATAGAGAGGTCTGGTATAGAGAGGTATAGAGAGGTCTGGTATAGAGGTCTGGTATAGAGGTCTGGTATAGAGAGGTATAGAGAGGTCTGGTATAGAGAGGTCTGGTAGAGAGAGGTATAGAGAGGTCTGGTATAGAGAGGTCTGGTATAGAGAGGTATTGAGAGGTCTGGTATAGAGAGGTCTGGTATAGAGAGGTCTGGTATAGAGAGGTCTGGTATAGAGAGGTCTGGTATAGAGAGGTCTGGTATAGAGGTCTGGTATAGAGAGGTCTGGTATAGAGAGGTCTGGTATAGAGAGGTAGAGAGAGGTCTGGTATAGAGAGGTCTGGTATAGAGAGGTCTGGTATAGAGAGGTCTGGTATAGAGAGGTCTGGTATAGAGAGGTCTGGTATAGAGAGGTAGAGAGAGGTCTGGTATAGAGAGGTCTGGTAGAGAGAGGTCTGGTATAGAGAGGTAGAGAGAGGTCTGGTATAGAGAGGTCTGGTAGAGAGAGGTCTGGTATAGAGAGGTCTGGTATAGAGAGGTTTGATTGATTGATTTTATTTGACCATTTTGATATAAAAACATGAACAGCATTCTGTCACACATTAAAATACATAAAATAGCCAGGGATAGACACAAAAAAGCCCGAAGGCTTATTTCCATTGTGGTCCCTGTACACAAAACATACACAAAATATACACATACATAAAAATCACACACACAACAATGACCCCCCACTAAGGCAAGCCTAATTATGCATAAGCCATTTTTTTTAGGTTCTTTTTAAAATTGCCCAAACTCCCGACCACCTTGAGTGCTCCCGGTAACCTGTTCCACAGTGCAGCACCCGTATAAAAAAATAGAGGTCTGGTATAGAGGTCTGGTATAGAGAGGTCTGGTATAGAGAGGTCTGGTATAGAGAGGTCTGGTATAGAGAGGTATAGTAGAGAGAGGTCTGGTATAGAGAGGTCTGGTATAGAGAGGTCTGGTAGAGAGAGGTCTGGTATAGAGAGGTATAGAGAGGTCTGGTATAGAGAGGTAGGTCTGGTATAGAGAGGTCTGGTATAGAGAGGTAGGTCTGGTAGAGAGAGGTATAGAGAGGTCTGGTATAGAGAGGTATAGAGAGGTCTGGTATAGAGAGGTAGGTCTGGTATAGAGAGGTCTGGTAGAGAGAGGTCTGGTATAGAGAGGTATAGAGAGGTCTGGTATAGAGAGGTATAGAGAGGTCTGGTATAGAGAGGTAGGTCTGGTATAGAGAGGTCTGGTAGAGAGAGGTCTGGTATAGAGAGGTCTGGTATAGAGAGGTATAGAGAGGTCTGGTATAGAGAGGTAGGTCTGGTATAGAGAGGTCTGGTATAGAGAGGTAGGTCTGGTAGAGAGAGGTATAGAGAGGTCTGGTATAGAGAGGTCTGGTATAGAGAGGTCTGGTATAGAGAGGTCTGGTATAGAGAGTTATAGAGAGGTCTGGTATAGAGAGGTAGGTCTGGTATAGAGAGGTCTGGTATAGAGAGGTAGGTCTGGTATAGAGAGGTATAGAGAGGTCTGGTATAGAGAGGTCTGGTATAGAGAGGTCTGGTATAGAGAGGTCTGGTATAGAGAGGTCTGGTATAGAGAGGTGTGGTATAGAGAGGTCTGGTATAGAGAGGTATAGAGAGGTCTGGTATAGAGAGGTCTGGTATAGAGAGGTCTGGTATAGAGAGGTATAGAGAGGTCTGGTATAGAGAGGTATAGAGAGGTCTGGTATAGAGAGGTATAGAGAGGTCTGGTATAGAGAGGTATAGAGAGGTCTGGTATAGAGGTCTGGTATAGAGAGGTATAGAGAGGTCTGGTATAGAGAGGTATAGAGAGGTCTGGTATAGAGAGGTCTGGTAGAGAGAGGTCTGGTATAGAGAGGTCTGGTATAGAGAGGTCTGGTATAGAGAGGTATTGAGAGGTCTGGTATAGAGAGGTCTGGTATAGAGAGGTCTGGTATAGAGAGGTCTGGTATAGAGAGGTAGAGAGAGGTCTGGTATAGAGAGGTCTGGTATAGAGAGGTAGAGAGAGGTCTGGTATAGAGAGGTCTGGTAGAGAGAGGTCTGGTATAGAGAGGTCTGGTATAGAGAGGTAGAGAGAGGTCTGGTATAGAGAGGTCTGGTATAGAGAGGTAGAGAGAGGTCTGGTATAGAGAGGTCTGGTATAGAGAGGTAGAGAGAGGTCTGGTATAGAGAGGTCTGGTATAGAGAGGTAGAGAGAGGTCTGGTATAGAGAGGTCTGGTAGAGAGAGGTCTGGTATAGAGAGGTAGAGAGAGGTCTGGTATAGAGAGGTCTGGTAGAGAGAGGTCTGGTATAGAGAGGTCTGGTATAGAGAGGTTTGATTGATTGATTTTATTTGACCATTTTGATATAAAAACATGAACAGCATTCTGTCACACATTAAAATACATAAAATAGCCAGGGATAGACACAAAAAAGCCCGAAGGCTTATTTCCATTGTGGTCCCTGTACACAAAACATACACAAAATATACACATACATAAAAATCACACACACAACAATGACCCCCACTAAGGCAAGCCTAATTATGCATAAGCCATTTTTTTTAGGGCCTTTTTAAAATTGCCCAAACTCCCGACCACCTTGAGTGCTCCCGGTAACCTGTTCCACAGTGCAGCACCCGTATAAAAAAAGGAATCCTTTCCCAAGTTGGTCCTCACCCTTGGTGGTACAAAATCAGTGGTGCTACCCCTAGTGGCATGTGTGTGAACTTCACTTACACGATTAAAATAGTTTCTAAAATATTTGGGAACATCCCCATTTAAAATCTTATGTACCATACACAGTTTAATCTGAGATACCCGATCAACAACTTTCAACCAACCCAACCTCTCAAAGTGGGAAGATTCCAGATGAGTTCTCATGGGGAGGTCAAAAATAAGCCTAACCAACTTATTCTGCGAGGTCTGAAGCCTATGTTTCAAATGCACCGTGACGCCACTGTACCATGAGCCACATGCATAGTCATAATAAGGCTGAATTAAAGCTCCTGCTAAAATTAACATTGTTCTTTGATCCAGAAACTTTGAAATTCTGGCCAAAAAACGGATTCTGTGATTTATTTTGGTGATCGCCTTTTGAGCCTGACCTAAACCAGATAAATTACAATCTAAAACACAGCCAAGGTAACTGACTGATTCCTTGGATGTAATTTCCGAATCTCCAGCTAAAACCTTAAAATCCGAGGCTTTTTTCAGTTTGATTTTTGATCCAAACAATATGGACTCAGTTTTCCCCATGTGAAGTGATAACTTGTTGTCAGACATCCACCTGCTAACAGTTACAAGTTCTGCAGAAAGTGTTCTTTCAATAAAATGCTTATCTTTGTGAGAAACTACCAGCGCAGAGTCATCAGCATATAAAAAAAGATTACAAGAACAAACAGACTGTAGGTCATTTATATATAAAAGAAAGAAAAGTGGCCCCAAAACACTCCCTTGAGGAACCCCACAGACCATGCTTAGTGGTTGAGACATTGTACCCCCAATGTCCACCACCTGCGTTCTATTCTCCAGATAGGAGCCCACCCATTTCAGTGCTAAGTCACTAAAACCCATGGCTTTCAATTTATACAATAAAACGCAATGGTCAACCGTATCAAAGGCCTTCTGTAGGTCTAACATGACCATGCCACAGAAGTGACCATTATCTACCTCTTTTTTAATAAAATCAGTTAGAAACAGTAAACATGAATCTGTAGAATGAGATTTACGGAAGCCAGATTGGAACTCATAGAGTATATTTTGTGAAGATACGTATTTGTCAATTTGTTCAAAAATTATCTTTTCGATGATTTTTGACAGACTACTCAAAATAGAGACAGGTCTATAGTTGCCAGGGTCCAGTTTACTCCCTTTCTTATACAGCGGAATCACTCTGGCAATCTTGAGATCATTGGGAAAATGCCCTTGTTCTATAGAACTGTTTACAATATGAGTGATGCATGGGGTAATGATCTCTGCAGCATCCCTTAAGAACCGTGATGGAATAGAGTCTAATCCTGTGGCTTTAGAGCAATCAAGCCTTTGAAGCTTCTCAAGAACATGTGCCTCAGACACCTTTTCAAAGAGGAAGCCACCCGTCTGAATCCCTAACTGAGAGTAATAATCTCGCACATGGCTTTCACCATATTGACCAGTCAGGCCAGGTAGCTTATCCACAAGCTTGCTGGCAACAGATGAAAAATGTTCATTAAAGCCATCTGCTACTTTCTCCTTTTCTGATGTAATATTATTACCAAGATTTAGAGTGATGTTAGTGTTTTTGGTTTTGACCAGGTCTGGTATAGAGAGGTCTGGTATAGAGAGGTCTGGTATAGAGAGGTCTGGTATAGAGAGGTATAGAGAGGTCTGGTATAGAGGTCTGGTATAGAGGTCTGGTATAGAGAGGTATAGTAGAGAGAGGTCTGGTATAGAGAGGTCTGGTAGAGAGAGGTCTGGTAGAGAGAGGTCTGGTAGAGAGAGGTCTGGTATAGAGAGGTCTGGTATAGAGAGGTATAGAGAGGTCTGGTATAGAGAGGTATAGAGAGGTCTGGTATAGAGAGGTATAGAGAGGTCTGGTATAGAGAGGTCTGGTATAGAGAGGTATAGAGAGGTCTGGTATAGAGAGGTATAGAGAGGTCTGGTATAGAGAGGTCTGGTATAGAGAGGTATAGAGAGGTCTGGTATAGAGAGGTCTGGTATAGAGAGGTCTGGTATAGAGAGGTATAGAGAGGTCTGGTATAGAGAGGTATAGAGAGGTCTGGTATAGAGAGGTATAGAGAGGTCTGGTATAGAGAGGTAGGTCTGGTATAGAGAGGTCTGGTATAGAGAGGTAGGTCTGGTATAGAGAGGTCTGGTATAGAGGTCTGGTATAGAGGTCTGGTATAGAGAGGTATAGAGAGGTCTGGTATAGAGAGGTAGGTCTGGTATAGAGAGGTCTGGTATAGAGAGGTCTGGTAGAGAGAGGTCTGGTATAGAGAGGTCTGGTATAGAGAGGTCTGGTATAGAGAGGTAGAGAGAGGTCTGGTATAGAGAGGTCTGGTATAGAGAGGTATAGAGAGGTCTGGTATAGAGAGGTCTGGTATAGAGAGGTATAGAGAGGTCTGGTATAGAGAGGTCTGGTATAGAGAGGTATAGAGAGGTCTGGTATAGAGAGGTATAGAGAGGTCTGGTATAGAGAGGTATAGAGAGGTCTGGTATAGAGAGGTATAGAGAGGTCTGGTATAGAGAGGTCTGGTATAGAGAGGTATAGAGAGGTCTGGTATAGAGAGGTATAGAGAGGTCTGGTATAGAGAGGTATAGAGAGGTCTGGTATAGAGGTCTGGTATAGAGAGGTAGGTCTGGTATAGAGAGGTATAGAGAGGTCTGGTATAGAGAGGTCTGGTATAGAGAGGTAGGTCTGGTATAGAGAGGTATAGAGAGGTCTGGTATAGAGAGGTATAGAGAGGTGTGGTATAGAGAGGTAGGTCTGGTATAGAGAGGTATAGAGAGGTCTGGTATAGAGAGGTATAGAGAGGTCTAGTATAGAGAGGTCTGGTATAGAGAGGTCCCTAGTGTGGCTGGCAGTGCTTTTAAAGCAGAATCAACCAAGCAGAATTAAAACCTACAACTTGATTTCCATGCCAACAAGCCTCCCCCAGCTTAGCTAGCATGGTACATTTCAGTCAGGAAACAAGTCAGCTCTGCCTCTGCTGTAGATGAGTTCACTGACCTTAAATAAGTACTGTAACCAAGGAACGCATTGCCACATTACAATGGATTTGATATTCTGTTCTGTATGCTTCATACAATAAGTAAATTATATCAGAATGTTTATATGTATTCGTGAAAGGGTGCATGCAGTAGGCTATATACATTTATTGATTGGATATACATTGAGTAATACAAAAATTATATAACTCTTTATGAATTGTGCAGTTATTTAAATGATTTGATATAGATTCTGGAAAAGATATGACATGGAATATTCACTAAACATATGGCCTGTTGTAGATATAGTTTCTGCAGTTCATAGTTCCTTTCTATAGTTCATAGCCTGTCATTATTTAAAGAATGTTTCCAATATATAGGAGGTCCACTTTGTTTGAGTGCCCTTGTCTCAGGTGTATGTTTTGGACTGTAGGTTGAGAACAAGCCAGTAGGACGGCACTTGTGTGACATCACAGGTCCTCCTCTGCTTCACTGAGTACAGAGGCCTTCTGGCTACATTTGATGATGTCACATGATATGGCAGACAGGGTGATGATATGGATAACGTAGCTTTGTGAAAGGCAACCATAAAACAGAATTAGGTCACCAAAGAGTATTGTGGTCCAATCTACAAAGGGGATAATTGTTCTGCCATGCACTCCCCCTTATAGGGACCTTTATCTGGACTGCACACACCTAACCCTTTATCTGGACTGCACACACCTAACCCTTTATCTGGACTGCACACACCTAACCCTTTATCTAGACTGCACACACCTAACCCTTTATCTGGACTGCACACACCTAACCCTACTATGTTGTACGCATCACTCATTCTAAACCTGCTCAATGGTCTGGACATATTTTGTCATATGAAATGATGGTCAAGTTTATTTTTGAAATGTTGACCACAACAAACCCTGAACCAGCCCACAATGGGGATTCATGGTTTCTCTTCAGAAAGCTGCGCTGGGTCTGACAGTGTTGAAAACAACAATTCAATCCAAGAAAAGCCTACAACTATGTGCTGCTATTCCCATTATCAGTAACCTACATTGCTTGGTTTGAAAAAGACAAATCCCCACATGCTGTAGAGCAGAGCTGCATGGATCTGACGGGAGACCCTGGAACTCTGACGGACCCTAACCCTAACTCTAACCTAACCCTAACCCTAACCCTAACTCTAACCTAACCCTAACTCTAACTCTAACCTAACCCTAACCCTAACTCTAACCTAACCCTAACTCTAACCTAACCCTAACCCTAACCCTAACCCTAACCCTAACCCTAACCCTAACCCTAACTCTAACCTAACCCTAACTCTAACCTAACCCTAACCCTAACCCTAACTCTAACCTAACCCTAACTCTAACCTAACCCTAACTCTAACCTAACCCTAACTCTAACCTAACCCTAACTCTAACCTAACCCTGGCACTCTGGCTGAGTGTATTAAGCCAAGAACGAACCTCCCCTTTGCAAAGACATCACTCTTGCTTCACAAAAGGGTAAATGACAGCATTGTTGGAGACAGTCGCTGCATGGCAGCTGTCACATTTGATTTAAGACCTTGTTAAATATTTGTCAGCGTTTTTCTGCTTACTCTGTCATAACCAATCACAGCTCTGCTGGAACATTTGGTTCATGTACATCAGCAGTGACATGAGGGGCCTGGGATCAGCTTTCTGGAGTGTTGCACTCAAACCCCAGACCCATGTGCACACAAGAACAATTATCCCCTCAACACATTAGAGGAGTATGTGTAAAAGGTTTTCACCACATCTACTGAATGACACAGCAAGTCAGGCAGTAGTCCAGATGGGATCAGGCAACATGCACCTTGTTCTATGTGTGAGACTTGAGAGCCCTACACCTCTATGTGCATTGGATTCATTGTGATTGCAATCTCATTTGTGAAATATATTGTCAATGTTGTATTATTGTATACATAAGCCTAACTAACTTCATTAAAAAGCCAGCTTTGACGGCCATGTTTAGCATGTGAGCCTATTATTAGCAAATGAAGGGCTTGAGTAGTAACACTGCTGCAAGGAGACATTTGGCCATGTAGGAACTAAGGAAGAAGTGACCCATTTTCAGAGGAATGTGAATACGTGAAAGTGGACAAAAAGCATAATTTTATATTACAGCTCCATCCAGTGGTAAGTTGAATATGACAAGAAATCTCAAACAATTATTGTATTACAATAACGGTTAGTATAAGTTATTATGTGTATTTAGAGGTTTAGTATACTGTATTGAATATTGTATATTATCTGTATATTAGGAGATTTACTATATTTTAGCTTATCATAGATGTCATCTATGTTCTTTTTACTTATATGTTATGTTATGCCTGGTTATGGTTATGTTATGTCTGGTTATGGTTATGTTATGCCTGGTTATGGTTATGTTATGCCTGGTTATGGTTATGTTATGCCTGGTTGCTTGCATTTTCTTGTCCTAAGAATTTCAGTGCCCAGTCTGACCCTGTGTTGTTCTGTGCATCTGACAAGGTATGATCCTATTAGAGGCTATGGGGTGCAGGTATGATCCTATTAGAGGCTATGGGGTGCAGGTATGATCCTATTAGAGGCTATGGGGTGCAGGTATGATCCTATTAGAGGCTATGGGGTGCAGGTATGATCCTATTAGAGGCTATGGGGTGCAGGTATGATCCTATTAGAGGCTATGGGATGCAGGTATGATCCTATTAGAGGCTATGGGGTGCAGGTATGATCCTATTAGAGGCTATGGGGTGCAGGTATGATCCTATTAGAGGCTATGGGGTGCAGGTATGATCCTATTAGAGGCTATGGGCTGCAGGTATGATCCTATTAGAGGCTATGGGCTGCAGGTATGATCCTATTAGAGGCTATGGGCTGCAGGTATGATCCTATTAGAGGCTATGGGGTTACTTACTTACTTACTTACTATACCTACTGAGCCTTACCAATCCCCTGATTTTATACCAAGAAAAATAAATCAAAGGGTTGGTGTTGGAATGCATCGACTTTATTCTGATGTCTGTTCTCTATGAGACAGCGACACACACACACACACACACACACACAAGTCTACATCACCTGTTCTCTATGAGACAGTCTACATCACCTGTTCTCTATGAGACAGTCTACATCACCTTTCCCACTAAAGGATCAAAGTTTGACTTCTGAGAGAGCAAGTGCCCAACCTGCTGGCTGTTTTGAAAATAACACAATCCTAAAAATTGAGAAATTAAACATTTTACAGCAGGTATAGTCCATGTCATATCAGTAGCAATCAAACAAATACCATACAATTAATTTAAGTTCAAATGGGAATATAATTCCCGAATGTTTTCTATAAGGAACGTATTAGTTATCGTAAAATAACCGGTTTGAGTGAGGCTTTCTTCCAACAAAAACTGATAGTAATTTAGATTGTACTCACACATAGACATTTCCGCATGTAGAAATAAAGAAAGAAATGTTCAGTTTTCTCTCTTATGATATTTACTACCTCATCATCTCTGAAGATGCGCTGGATCCACACATCGTCCTCAGCAAACACCACAAAGTCGCACCACTGCAGCCCAGTGAGCAGCAGCTGGGCCTGCAGCTGCCAGAAGTAAGAGTGGTTCTGCTTCAGCTGCAGTGCTCCACCTCGTAGGCTGAGGAAGGGGCAGCTGACATAGCTCCTGGTCTTGGGAAAGATGATCTCCAGCAGGCCGAAGGCCGGGCTCTCCGTGGGATCGAAGCTGAGTCCATACGGAGAGCACCCCAGCCAGGGGGCGTCTGGGTGGGTGATGAAGCCACACGGGGAGTAGTTGACGTTAATAGCCCGACAGTACTCCCACACTGCTGCAGCTTCCACCCCCCGAACCCTTTTCACCGAGCGAGGAGTGCCCTTTCGAACTCTCTCTGCAAGCTGCTCTGCTTTGCTCTGCTCTCTGATATGACAGATTTCCCAGAAGTGGGAGGTGACCCGGGGCCGCCTCAGCTGGTCTCTCTCTATCGACACACTTTTGTCTCTGGTAGCCTTCTCTATTCTGTGAGCCGTATCCCACGAGATCTCTATTGACTTCAGATACTGCAGCTCCTGTTCAGTGAACACAAACATGCAGCTTGTGGGCTGTAGTCTGTAGTCCCCCAGAGGCAGGGGAGGCCGTGGAGGCATGTCAGGGTGGGGGCTGGTGTGGCTGCTGTTTGGCAAAGGCATCTGGTATGACAGGGGGCTTCCTACAGGGACTTTACCAAAAGCAGTTTCCACCAATGGGATCTCGCAGCTGATGTCCATTGATGGAACCAATGGCGCCAGGCTTTTGGCAAACTCCTTGTAGACTGTCGAGTTCAGCGATTCTGGCGGATCGTCTTGGGGTCCTCTGTAGAGCATATTCCTATGTGCATAGTGGATATCATCACTGCCATTAACTTTGTTGTAAATACCATATCATAAAAGCGATTTGATTACTGATATTGTATATCTAGTTAAAATGATTTGACAGACAACTGAGCACTCAATCATGAGGCCTATATTTTTTGGTATACTTCCTTTAGGCCAGTGGTTCTCAACCCTGGTCCTCAAGTACCCCCTGTCCTGCACGTTTTAGATGTTTCCCTGCTCCAACACACCTGATTCAACAGGCTTGGATGGGCTGCAGAACAGGGGGTACTTGAGGACCAGGGTTGAGAACCGCTGCTTTAGGCATGTATGCGATTAGAGCTATATTGTCCTTACTTGACAAAGTCAGCCATGGTTCTCTGTTTAGGTTTCTCTATATGTTCCACAGGGTCTGGTTCCACATCCTCAATATGTTCCACTGGGTCTGGTTCCACATCCTCCATATGTTCCACTGGGTCTGGTTCCACATCCTCAATCTGTTCCACAGGGTCTGGTTCCACATCCTCAATCTGTTCCACAGGGTCTGGTTCCACATCCTATAAAAATAACACAAAAGCAGTAGGGGTGTGAGTTGTGACAATGCACCATACTGGGTCCACGAGAACGAGACAACATTTTACAGTACGACGAAGTTATATATGACTGGACTAATTTTCTTATATTTGACAGGTTTCTTTTCATTTATTTTCAACAGAGAGTGCACATTCCAGTTGGGTAGGGTTCTAGGTTCTACCTAGTGGCATTTAGTCCCCCTGAGATAGCTGGTACAGTACGCCCTTCATTAAGCACTAAGCAGTAAACATAATACACTCTTGCATAGGTCATATTTTTTTGTATTTTTGTATATGATTGATTAGTCTAGTACTCGCAGTGCAGTGGAGCTAGTACTCGCAGTGCAGTGGAGCTAGTACTCGCAGTGCAGTGGAGCTAATACTCGCAGTGCAGTGGAGCTAGTACTCGCAGTGCAGTGGAGCTAGTACTCACAGTGCAGTGGAGCTAATACTCGCAGTGCAGTGGAGCTAGTACTCACAGTGCAGTGGAGCTAGTACTCACAGTGCAGTGGAGCTAGTACTCGCAGTGCAGTGGAGCTAGTACTCACAGTGCAGTGGAGCTAGTACTCGCAGTGCAGTGGAGCTAGTACTCGCAGTGAAGTGGAGCAGGCCATTAACAGTGTTGAAACACATCTTACACTGAACGATTCCTCTGGAGTTTCTGCAATAGGATACCCAAGGTCAGGTGTTAGTTCTGATGCTCTACTGGTTTCCGCTTCAGGTTCGGTTTTAATATCGTATCGTGTGGTCCATATTTCCTCCTGCTCCACTTTCACCTCGATGATCTGTGACAGCTCTTGGTGCCGACTGGAGTCGTCATCATATGCAGCAGACATAAGGCACGGGAGACGGTCTAGTCAAGGGACAAGAAGTGGAACCAATTACTGATTTGTAACATTACTTATACCTTAGAAGTTATTAACTGCAACTGTTTAAGCGGTAACACTAGCTACACAGAAGAGAAGTGGAGGTCCAATTTGCAAATACTGTAGCCTATTTTAAACGCTTCGTGCGAGGTTATGTTGACATGGTTATCTATCTATTGCTTCTAGTGAGTCAAACCTATGGAGTCAGTTTTCCATCAGAATTTAAGAAACACCTTTCAATTTGTGTTCTAAACTTCTTACCTATCGAATAATTGACTATCTTTAATGTTATTTGTCTTTGTCAAATGAGGATATATACGAAAGACAGTACTGTAGTGTAGTATCGAAGTGCACGCTTGATTAGCTTGAACACAACATCAACTTACAAATAGTTAGGCTAGCAAGCTATTTGAGCCATCCCTTCGTAAATCCAAACAAATCAAGCGTGTCCTTCAATTTCTACGAACACAAATTGAGAGCTGCGTGTTTCGTTTATTTTGTTTATGAATCTACCTTTACACAAACCTGCTCTGTGTAACTTTATCTCAGGTTTGAAAACCAAGTCCAACAACCTCTGTAGACGTGCGTTTTCCTCCTTAGTTCGGTCCATCTCCTCCTGGTATTCAGTTATTGTGTTCTCCACCGCTCCCAATATTTCAATAGCTGCAACAGTTAATCGGTCGGTGAGAAAAGCTTGAAACAACTGTAGTTTGGACATTTTGCTAAACATTGACGCGATCCTTGGGTGACAAACTTTTAAACGCTTCAGGCAGGAGCAGAATGTTGCTGGAGTCTTCTTCTGGTTGCCGGATCGCATACAACTGTAAGGTGCATACACCGCCACCTACTGTGCTGGAGTGTCAGGCCAGTCACAGCGTTGGACAGAATAGTTTAGTTTGTAAGTTTAGTAAGGTTTTATTGTCAGGTGCATAGAGCAACACAAGTCAGACTAGGCACTGAAATGTTTGGGACAAGGCAACGCAAGAAACCTGCCATAAGACTTTCCTACACTAACAACATAGATTCAATCTATGAAGCTGAAATAGAATGTAAATACAATAATAATAAACCTCCTAAATATACTAAATAGTATGCAATATACAATACAATATACTAGTACACATAATGACCTATATACCAAGCCTTGTAAAAGACCATTCATTTGAATCAGGTGTGTTTGGAGCAGGGAAACATCTAAAACATGCAGGACAGGGAGGCCTGAGGGTTGGGAACCCCTGACCTGTACTAACCTTATAGACCTAACTAACCTTAGACAAGACCTATACTAACCTTATAGACCTAACTAACCTTAGACAAGACCTATACTAACCTTATAGACCTAACTAACCTTATAGACCTAACTAACCTTAGACAAGACCTATACTAACCTTATAGACCTAACTAACCTTATAGACCTAACTAACCTTAGACAAGACCTATACTAACCTTATAGACCTAACTAACCTTATAGACCTAACTAACCTTATAGACCTAACTAACCTTAGACAAGACCTATACTAACCTTATAGACCTAACTAACCTTATAGACCTAACTAACCTTAGACAAGACCTATACTAACCTTATAGACCTATACTAACCTTATAGACCTAACTAACCTTAGACAAGACCTATACTAACCTTATAGACCTAACTAACCTTAGACAAGACCTATACTAACCTTATAGACCTAACTAACCTTAGACAAGACCTATACTAACCTTATAGACCTAACTAACCTTAGACAAGACCTATACTAACCTTATAGACCTAACTAACCTTATAGACCTAACTAACCTTAGACAAGACCTATACTAACCTTATAGACCTAACTAACCTTATAGACCTAACTAACCTTATAGACCTAACTAACCTTATAGACCTAACTAACCTTATAGACCTAACTAACCTTAGACAAGACCTATACTAACCTTATAGACCTAACTAACCTTAGACAAGACCTATACTAACCTTATAGACCTAACTAACCTTAGACAAGACCTATACTAACCTTATAGACCTAACTAACCTTAGACAAGACCTATACTAACCTTATAGACCTAACTAACCTTATAGACCTAACTAACCTTAGACAAGACCTATACTAACCTTATAGACCTAACTAACCTTATAGACCTAACTAACCTTATAGACCTAACTAACCTTAGACAAGACCTATACTAACCTTATAGACCTAACTAACCTTATAGACCTAACTAACCTTAGACAAGACCTATACTAACCTTATAGACCTAACTAACCTTAGACAAGACCTATACTAACCTTATAGACCTAACTAACCTTAGACAAGACCTATACTAACCTTATAGACCTAACTAACCTTAGACAAGACCTATACTAACCTTATAGACCTAACTAACCTTAGACAAGACCTATACTAACCTTATAGACCTAACTAACCTTAGACAAGACCTATACTAACCTAAGACAAGTGGGGTAAGTTAGTGCAATAATGAACTGAAAGTGTGTAAAGTGACTAGTGAGAAATGTATCAATGTAAAGTGATTAATGTCCATATCAGTGTCTATTCAGAAGCCTGATGACCCTTGGATAGGAACTATTGGCCAGTCTGCTAGTGCGAGACCATAGCCGCGGGAACATATTTCATCAGGGGGCTGCTGAAATATGGCCTTTATTTGAGCGCAAAATAGTGTTTTGAGCTTTATGTAAAATAAACAGCCTTTTTTAATTGTCAAATCTTTTCTAGTGAAGGTGATGTCTTTTTGTCTCTTCACCCTTACGTTTCTTAGCCTGGTTTTCCATCGTTATTCTTCCCCCGGTGCTCCCGATGGCCAGTCCGCTACTGCAGGGCTGTGCGGCGGTGGAGGATTTTCAAGTCATATCATTTTAAATTCACGTGTAATATTAATATTAACTCAAGACAACTGTGGGTCAGAAGACTCAAACAAATGTTTAATTCCCATCAGATGTGCAATCATATTCAATTACTGAAATGCTTAATAAAATGTTTTGTATTGCATGTATCCTTAAATGGCATCATTTGCTACTGATCTATGATAGTATCATCAGTAACATCACTGTAGCTAGGAATCCCAATGAAAGCATGTGGTAAAAGCATGCTATCAAATCATTCTCTCTAAATTCTGTTTGCAGGACATCAATGTTGTCAGTGCCTTTTAAATGAACAGTTTACCAGTATAATATAAACTGTACATTAAGTTAACACCTATTATCTTTGGGTCACAATAACATTGGGTCCGATTTCTCATAACTCAACTACACCTGACAATAGGAGGGTTTTAAGGGAAGAT
Organism: Mallotus villosus; assembly: GCA_903064625.1. NCBI lineage: Eukaryota > Metazoa > Chordata > Actinopteri > Osmeriformes > Salangidae > Mallotus > Mallotus villosus. The sequence continues at coordinate 72,429 of CAEFZP010005758.1, forward strand.
GAATAATCACTATAATGCATCACAATGACTTCAGTACACTCTACCTTAGTGCATGCTAGCACATTTCTGTCAGACACCACTACTCTAATTTGGCGTTTTTCTGTAGAGCAGTGATTCTGTTTCTCACATAATTCTTGACAATCACCCATGTCCTGTTCTGAAGAACATGTGGCTCTTCTTTAATGCACTGAAGACAGTCTTTCTTACCAGGCAGTTTGTGTCTGGTGATGAACCTCATCATGTGCCTCTCGATGGCTGTTACCTCATTCACCTCCCATTTTTTCTTGAACCGTCTGGGTGAACCTATGAGATACATGAGAGGATGACTGGATGGCTGTAAAATAGCACTATGAAGCTTCCAGGTGATGTGAAAATGTAATAACCACGTACAGTGTTGTACTTTTTTTTAAAGCTTAGTATATAATGGATAACAAGGTACCTTTATCCTCTTTTCTGGATGTAGTCAAACATGCAGATGGTCCAGCAGCTTCACTGATCTCTGAGAAGTTTGGTCTGGCAGCAGCCTGAGATTGTTTTCTACCTTTTTTTCTTCCCTTCCAGGATTTTTTGGGTTGACTGTTTGCATCATCATTGTCTTTGAGTTGGCAGTGCCTCACATGTTTCCACAAGAACTTCTTGGAATAAAGACCCCTGCAATAAACACAGTGAATGAAATCTTTGGCTTCCATGTTACGCCTTGGTCGTTGACAGACTATCATTTGTCCAGACCCTTTTCTGCAAACATCTGTATTATGGGCAAAGTTGCCTCGTTTTCTGAGATAGTTCAAATGGAGTCTTCTTTCCTTGGAATTCTTTGGAAATTGAATTGCCGTTGCCACCTCTGGCTCGTTACAATGCACATGTTCAAGGTGTCTAGATATTTTAGAATATGGCCTACAGCAGTACAGGCAGTAGTGTTTTTTACTGTATATTGGGCCGCCTCTTCCCTGTGACATCGGCAGAACATGGATGGAGGTCTTCTTGTCCACTGCAGTGAGTGACCCATGTTTTTTCCTAGATTGTAGGGCACTGGGGTATGAAGGCTCTTGGTCCACATCACTGCATTCTAAATGGCTGGAGATATCCTCAGAGGCCTTTCCTGAATACTAAATGTGAAGAAATAAAAATAAAATAACAATTTAGAGGTAGATATAGATTTGTGCCTCCACACCCTACACTGAACATGACATAAATAATACATGTCATAAAACTACTTTGACTTTTTACTTGGGTGCAGATAAGTAGGGCTGAAGTTACTGCACATAGGCAAATCAAAATCACACTGTAACAAAAAACAAATAGCTTACTGCAGAGGGGAACAGTAACTGACTCCTTGGATGTGGTATTCTGTAATCTTCCTCTGGTTCAGGTGGTATCTGCCCCATAGCCTGGCTGAAGGGAGAGGCCCAGAAAGTTGCCTCCTGTTCAATTGTCTGCATTTGGTATTGTGTAAGTTGAGGTTCATCTTCAAAGTTGAACATTTCTGGATTGCTATGAACCAATAAGAGTTCAGTTTCTTCAGACTTGAATTGTTGTAGCGGCTGCTCCTGGCTGCACTTCTGCTCCTGTTTAAAGTGCATGAGATCAGCCTGCTCCTTATTCATGCTGCAGTCCTCCTCACCAGCACCAGGCTGGTCATCAGCAGAACCCCACTCTCCAGAAACCCCAGTACACTGCTGAGCGTCTGAAAACACAACACTGCGTGTTTAGTTGGTTTTATTTTCTTATAAACACATACACGTTTGTTAACAATTAAAATATTAACTTTGAGGCTTCCAACCTGAGACCTTCGAGATTCTAGCTACAAGCCCAACGCTCTAGGCTAGCCAAATGTATCACAAAATCCAAGCAGCGTTCGGTACATGCATCGCTTAACAACAAACGTGTCAGCGATAACAAGCTACTGGGCCACAATTAAACATCAGTTTAATTCTTGTGTGCAAAATAACTTTACAAAAACTTGGCGCTGATAAAAGTAGCCTACCTGTTCTCTGTAATTTAATCTCAGGTTTCAACACCGCGTCCAACAGTCTTTGGAGACGCGCGTTGTCCTCCTTTGTACGTTCCACCTCCTCTTGGAATTCTGTTATCGTTTTCTCCACTGCCTCAAATATTTCCAAAACTGCGATCTCTAATCGTTCGTTAACCAAGGCTCTAAGTAACTGTGTTTTAGACATTTTGAATCGCACTCCAACACGATTGCAAATGTTTTGGCACTATAAATTCACACAAATAATAAGCCTATTCAACAAGACAGGAAAGTAGGCTACTTCCGGGAAACGGTTTTTCAAAATAAAGGTGGCAATGTACCATGACAATGGTGTGCAACGCAATTGATCATCTTTGGTTGTGTATATAATGTGTTCTCCACTCCAGGGTATTTTAAATTGCCCTGCTTCCAAAATAGTGGCACAGTAAAAGGTGACCAAACTTGTAGCAGTTATCGAAGCAGACAATTTGAGAAAAGAAAGCACTTTACTGATTATGTGAGCCAGCACATTCCAAGATCTCCTAGTGCAGAAGTGACCAAATATTACCAGTAGTGGCTCATCAGAGGAGACAAGGGAGGGTGAGCATGAACGTATCTAGTCCTATTTTTTTTCATACTTTAAATCTAAATGTGTTCATTTCTCTTCCTAAACCCCACTAGAGGACACTATTAAAAGGATATTTTCCCAAATTTCTTCTGGGGGAACATGCCCCCAGACCCCCCTAATTTTGCTGGGTCACAGGAAAAACTATAGGTTTTATCTAGGGGCTTAGCCCCCCAAAAGTGGGAACCTAGATTCGCCCCTGAGGGTGATCCTCATTAAAAACGACTCCGAAATGAACGTAGATAAAGCAATTAAATGGACTTTTCCGCCCACAAGCATTTACTATTTATGTCCCTGCCTAAGATTAAAAAAAAGGTGATAAGTAGCTCTAATGAGGGGCATATCAGAACTGCACGTAGAGGAGACTCTGGTGAGTAGACCAGACCACGTAGAGGAGACTCTGGTGAGTAGACCAGACCAAGTTTGGGGCATGTGGGGCCTTCCTGGGCTGAGTTATGGGGCAGACAAAAAGGGAAGACAAATATGTCTTACTCTGATGAGTAATCCAGACTACATTTGGGGCATGTGGGGCCTTCCTAGGCAGACTCCCAAAGAGTTTGGGGTAGTTATGTAGTCCCTTCACAATAATCTGGACCCATGTTTTCAGATTTGGAGTCGTCACAGAGCCAGTACCACAGAGGTCACCATTTCTGACGGCCTTCAGAATGTGTGACCCAAAAAAATAAAAATAATGTGTGACCCCACCGTAACTGTTTCCCAAAGGAGTTAAAACTTTGAACGATGGTTTGCAGTAGTTATGTCATCCCTTCACACTAATCTGGACCCATGTTTTCTGATTGGAGCCATCACAGAGCCAGTACCACAGAGGTCACCATTTCTGATGGCCTTCAGAATGTGTGACCCCACCGTAACTGTTTCCCAAAGAAGTTAAAAATTCAGACAATGGTTTGAGGTAGTTATGTCATCCCTTCACACCAATCTGGACCCATGTTTTCTAATTTGGAGTCATCACAGAGCCAGTACCACAGAGGTCAATTAACTAGAATTTATATTTATGAACTGCAGTATCTGTATCATGTCTGTAGTACAGAAATGTATAACCTATTTTTATATACAACCACAGTTAATAATCAGCTGAATTTTTTAATTCTAACAGGAATTGTCCAGACGTGCTGCTGCCTTCACTGTGGATGTTCGTGAAAGATGCTGTCTTTCTCAGGTAGGTTTATTGCATTTAGCAGACACTCTTGTCAGAGTAATTCTGAGGAGACTTCAGTTCCCTTGGCTTCTTCATCAAGTTATTTTACAGTTTTCGAAAATCTAAAAATCCCAGCCAGAAAAGGGGGCTGTGGGGGCTTCCTGGGCAGTGTTATGGGCTGTACAAAAAGAAAAACATTAAATCTGGTCAGAAATCTAAAAACCCCAGCCAGAAAAGGAGCGTAGGGGGGACCCTTCTCTATAGGCCAGGCTAAGTCTGGGCCCAGTGGGACGTCAGATATGTCGGTCAGGTTGAAGTCCAGTCTAAATAAATTCTAAATAGAGGAAACACATCGTCAGTAGCATACCTAGGATCATCGGGTGTTTCGGCCTTTCGAAACACTAGACATCCTCCCCTAGGCAGGCCCACCATGGTTGATCAAATCCCTGGTGTGTATTTCCAGTCCAATTGGTGAGTAAACAGGTCCTGAGGGTTCTAATAGGTCCAGTCAACGGTGGAAGAGTCCATGAATTGAATAGTCAGAGTACTTGAGAAGTAGATATTGATATTTGGAAAAATAAATATTTAAAAAATATATATATTTAAAAAAAATGTTATAATAAGCTAATGCTAATAGCAAATAGGTGAGTGTGGGCTGTTGGGATGAATATTGATACGGTTGATCTATTTAAGTGTTTTTAGAATGTTTGGGGGATTTTTAAAGATTCTGAAATAAAACAAAAAAACATTGATGTTACATTTTCTGCTAAGCTATGCTAATGGCAAAATGGTGCAATCTTACCTTGAATCCTGCCCACTGCTCTCGCCACACGGAAAATGTTGGGGGGGGTAGCAATGCTAGGAACCAGGGAGGCAAAAGCGTATCCTGGTGTTTGATCACATCCTCTGGTTTAGAGGGTGATGATCAGAATGAGTCAAAGGTATAGTGTGGTGGTGCATGAGTGGGGCTACCCCCCGTAAAAGACTGGGCTACGATCAAGGTCCTGAGCCCTGGACCACCACATCCTGCGTGCTGTCCCAAGTGGGACGCAGGAGGGCCGCATACTTACCGCCCAACCAAACAGACTGCTTGTTAACACCGCAAGGTTACCACAGCCTGCCCGGAGAGGGCCTGAAGAAGCACTTACCCAGACAGACTGCTTGTGATCACAGCCTGCCCAGAGTGGGTCAGCGTCCCGCCCACCCACACAGAAGTGGGGGAGGCTTACAGGGGTCAAAGAGCACACATGCACACACTCAAACACGCACAAACACATGCGCACCAGGTGTATGCAGAGAAGCTAATGAAGAAGATCCATGAGACATTTGCATGCCTTTGTATTAGCCAATTACAGTCCTTAGCGCTGCTGTTTAAAATGACTAGCAACACAGCATGCTACTCATACAAACTTTGTATTGCGATCAGACTTTGTCTCCTTGCAGGAAAGCATTAGACTATTGTACTTGCTTTGAATCCGACGACTCTGTGCATTACTTGAGAAATTATCTTAACACCCACCCAGACAAGCTGCCCCTGTTGCAGCTTGCCCAGCGGGGGCTAAGGAAACGTGCTGGCAGAAGGGAGGTAAGGCTCCTTTTGAGTCTTGGAACTCCCTACAAGCGGCTAGGGCCTATGTTTGTCAACGGGTGAGTCCTGGGAATATGTCCCATTGTGCTAAACCACTGGACCCACCAATCTTCTACCGACGCTAACTATACCTCGTAAAAGGCATATTTACCAAAACCTGGAAGAACCGGTCTGGTCTGGTCTAAACCTGGCAAAGGATCCTGATGGGGTCGAGCAACATTTCAGAAAGATCCCATCGACCGGGGTGACAAATCTCCTCGCGGTGAAAAAACGGCAGCCGGCAGACGATTTCAAAGGGCCCCAAAGAATCCAATGGAAAATTAAAAATAGGGAAACTTTTAATGGGAGAATCCATAAATGGACTAGTCCGAGTACTTTGGGGGAATTTCAAAGATTTTTATGCCAAAAATATATTTTTTGAATAAATATATACATATTTTTTAAATTTGATGCTTAGCTAATATTTAGCCGCAAATTGGTGAATAGGCTCCCCCTACTGGTGACTCAAGGAAGTTGCGTGTCGGGGGCCTCCCCCTGCGGGTGGGAATTTGCAAATAGGGTTAGGGTTATCCAAAAATCCCAGCCCGAAAAGGCACGTAGAGGGGGACTTGCTCTATAGGCCAGGCCAACTTTGGGGGCTGTGGCGGCTTCCTGGACAGAGTTATGGGCAAAACAAGAAGACCACATGAAATATGGTCTGAAAACAACAAATCCCAGCCAGAAAAGGCACGTAGGGGGGGACTTGCTCTAAAGGCCAGGCCAACGGATCCTGATGGGGTCTATCAACATTTCAGAAAGAACCCATCGACTGGGGTGACAAATCTCCTTGCGGTGACATAACGGCAGCCGGCAGCTGGTTTCAAAGGGCCCCAAAGAATCCAATGGAAAATGAAAAAATAGGGAAATTTTTTATGGAATAATCCATAAATAGACTAGTCCGATAACTTTGGGGGAATTTCAAAGATTTTTATGCCAAAAAATATTTTGTTATTTTTAAATTTGATGCTAAGCTAATATTTAGCCGCAAATTGGTGATTAGGCTCCCCCTACTGGTGACTCAAGGAAGTTGCGTGTCGTGGGCCTCCCCCTGCGGGTGACTGGGAATTTGCAAATAGGGTTAGGGTTATCCAAAAATCCCAGCCCGAAAAGGCACATAGAGGGGGACTTGCTCTATAGGCCAGAACATGAAATATGGTCCCAAATCAAAAAATCCAAGCCGGAAAAGGCCTCTAGGGGGGTGTTTTCTCTATAAGACAGGCCAACTTTGGGGCCTGTGGGAGCTTCCTGGACAGAGTTATGGGCAAAACAAGATGAGAACATGAAATATGGTCCCAAATCAAAAAATCCAAGCCGGAAAAGGCCTCTAGGGGGATGTTTTCTCTATACGACAGGCCAACTTTGGGGCCTGTGGGAGCTTCCTGGACAGAGTTATGGGCAAAACAAGATGAGAACATGAAATATGGTCCCAAATCAAAAATTCCAAGCCGGAAGAGGCCTCTAGGGGGATGTTTTCTCTATAACACAGACCAACTTTGGGGCCTGTGGGAGCTTCCTGGACAGAGTTATGGGCAAAACAAGATGAGAACATGAAATATGGTCCCAAATCAAAAATTCCAAGCCGGAAAAGGCCTCTAGGGGGGTGTTTTCTCTATTAGACAGGCCAACTTTGGGGCCTGTGGGAGCTTCCTGGACAGAGTTATGGGCAAAACAAGATGAGAACATGAAATATGGTCCCAAATCAAAAAATCCAAGCCGGAAAAGGCCTCTAGGGGGATGTTTTCTCTATACGACAGGCCAACTTTGGGGCCTGTGGGAGCTTCCTGGACAGAGTTATGGGCAAAACAAGATGAGAACATGAAATATGGTCCCAAATCAAAAATTCCAAGCCGGAAAAGGCCTCTAGGGGGGTGTTTTCTCTATTAGACAGGCCAACTTTGGGGCCTGTGGGAGCTTCCTGGACAGAGTTATGGGCAAAACAAGATGAGAACATGAAATATGGTCCCAAATCAAAAAATCCAAGCCGGAAAAGGCCTCTAGGGGGATGTTTTCTCTATACGACAGGCCAACTTTGGGGCCTGTGGGAGCTTCCTGGACAGAGTTATGGGCAAAACAAGATGAGAACATGAAATATGGTCCCAAATCAAAAATTCCAAGCCGGAAGAGGCCTCTAGGGGGATGTTTTCTCTATAAGACAGACCAACTTTGGGGCCTGTGGGAGCTTCCTGGACAGAGTTATGGGCAAAACAAGATGAGAACATGAAATATGGTCCCAAATAAAAAAATCCAAGCCGGAAAAGGCCTCTAGGGGGGTGTTTTCTCTATACGACAGGCCAACTTTGGGGCCTGTGGGAGCTTCCTGGACAGAGTTATGGGCAAAACAAGATGAGAACATGAAATATGGTCCCAAATCAAAAATTCCAAGCCGGAAGAGGCCTCTAGGGGGATGTTTTCTCTATAAGACAGACCAACTTTGGGGCCTGTGGGAGCTTCCTGGACAGAGTTATGGGCAAAACAAGATGAGAACATGAAATATGGTCCCAAATAAAAAAATCCAAGCCGGAAAAGGCCTCTAGGGGGGTGTTTTCTCTATTAGACAGGCCAACTTTGGGGCCTGTGGGAGCTTCCTGGACAGAGTTATGGGCAAAACAAGATGAGAACATGAAATATGGTCCCAAATCAAAAATTCCAAGCCGGAAAAGGCCTCTAGGGGGATGTTTTCTTTATAAGACAAGCCAACTTTGGGGCCTGTGGGAGCTTCCTGGACAGAGTTATGGGCAAAACAAGATGAGAACATGAAATATGGTCCCAAATCAAAAAATCCAAGCCGGAAAAGGCCTCTAGGGGGATGTTTTCTCTATACGACAGGCCAACTTTGGGGCCTGTGGGAGCTTCCTGGACAGAGTTATGGGCAAAACAAGATGAGAACATGAAATATGGTCCCAAATCAAAAATTCCAAGCCGGAAGAGGCCTCTAGGGGGATGTTTTCTCTATAAGACAGACCAACTTTGGGGCCTGTGGGAGCTTCCTGGACAGAGTTATGGGCAAAACAAGATGAGAACATGAAATATGGTCCCAAATCAAAAATTCCAAGCCGGAAAAGGCCTCTAGGGGGGTGTTTTCTCTATTAGACAGGCCAACTTTGGGGCCTGTGGGAGCTTCCTGGACAGAGTTATGGGCAAAACAAGATGAGAACATGAAATATGGTCCAAAATCAAAAATTCCAAGCCAGAAAAGGCCTCTAGGGGGGTGTTTTCTCTATAAGAAAATGAAGGGATGTGAAGGGTGTGACACATAGGGTGTGATGGCGGCGCACGTAGTTGCAGCGGCTCAGTGCTTTCCACGTCGGTACCTTTTATGTGTGTATGTGTACATGTTGTTTTGTATCCGGTCCACATTATGTGCGGAAAACAACTACAGCAGGCAGGATCTCCTAACGCAGAGGAGCTAACACATTGGACAAGGTGTACTCAAACATCCAGGGTGGCTATAGGGTCAGGCCACTACCACACTTAGCTCAGTCCGACCACCTGTCACTACTTTCTGTCCCTGCATACACCCCCCTCAGGAAAACTGCTTTGAGTACTAAAAGGACTGTTAAAACATGGCCCGATGGAGCCTCTGAGCAGTTGCAGGACTGCTTTGACAGGACCTGCTGGGAGATATTCGAAGTTCCAGACCTGGAGGTGTTTACAGACAGTGTTCTATGTTACATTAAGAACTGCATAGACATTGTCACAGTGGACAAACACATCCGTATGTATCCCAACCAGAAGCCCTGGATGACTAAGGAGGTCAAGCAGCTGCTGAAGGAGAGGAACACTGCCTTCAGATCAGGTGATGGGGCTCTGTACAGCACAGCACGCTCCTGTAGCACTCACCCCGGTGGTGATGAAGTGCTTTGAAAAACTGGTTCATAGTCACATCATGTCATTCATCCCCCCCCACCTTTGATCCACACCAGTTTGCCTACAGGGCTAATAGGTCCACTGAGGACGCCGTGTAGTAGTAGTAGATTTTATTTGGACATGGACATGACAATGTCATTGGACGAACCAGATGCATTGTTTACAGTGTGTTAGCATAAATGCTAGTTTACAACACCTGTCCACAGGAGGCTTTTTTAAAAACAACAAAATAAACTAAACAAAACAGAAACAAAATCAAATAGGCCTACTGATAAAAAACTGATAATTAAAAGTAAAAATGCAGAATACAATAGTATACAAGAGTACAGAGCAGCAATATAATGAGTCAAATATATATAGGCTACGTAGAGTAAAACAAAGGCAGCATGATCAAACAATAAACCAGTTGTAAATTATTTGTGTGAGCACTGTTGATTTGATTTGAGCCGTTGTTTAAGTTCTCTGTTAAAAGTGTTGCTATTAGTCTCTAGTTTTAGACTAGTGGGCAAGAGGTTCCACAGTTTTGCACCCTTTGCAGAGAAAACAGACTGACCGAAAGATGTCTTGTGTATTGGAACAAGACAATCACCATTGATGGAGGCTCGTGTATTTGCCCGACGAGAGCTCTGACGTCTGATGGCCAATTCAGACAACAGTGGTGACACATGGTTATTTACACACTTGAAAAACAATTTAAGATTACTGAAATGGCCACAGCCCTACATGCTGCATTGTCCCACCTGGAGCAGGCGGGGAGCTATGCTCGGCTGCTCTTAATGGATTTTAGCTCTGCTTTTAATACCATCCTCCCACACAGACTGGTGCTCAAACTGGCAGACATTGGAATACCACACTCCACCTGCCTTTGGATTAAGGACTTTTTAACAGACCGCACTCAGAGGGTAAGAGTGGGCCCCCACACCTCCACTGCCCTCAGCCTCAGCACTGGCTCCCCGCAGGGCTGCGTGCTGAGTCCTCTGCTCTATACCCTCTACACCCACGACTGCACTCCCGCCCACCACAGCAACACCTTCGTCAAATTTGCAGACGACACCACAGTAGTGGGGCTCATCTCAAGGGGGGATGAGACCCACTACAGAGACGAGGTGGAGCGTTTGGTGGGGTGGTGCAGTGCCAACAACTTGCTCCTCAACACTACGAAGACCAAGGAGCTCGTTGTGGATTACAGGAGGAAGAAGACGGCCATCCAGCCACTACTGATAGGCGGGGTCTGTGTGGAGAGGGTCTCTGACTTCCGCTTCCTGGGAGCGAACATCATGGAGGACCTGACCTGGGGCGTCAACACCACTGTCCTAGTGAAGAAGGCCCAGCAGAGACTCTACTTCCTGAGAGTTCTCAGGGAGAACAACATCCCCCAAAAACTACTGGTGTCCTTCTACCGCTGCTCAATAGAGAGCATCCTCACATACTGTCTGTGTGTCTGGTTTAAAAGCTGCACAGTGGCACAGAGGAAAAGGCTCCAGGGGGTTGTAAAGGCAGCACAAAAGATCACCGGCTGCCCTCTTCCCTCCCTGGAAGAACTGCACAGCTCCCGCTGCCTCAAGAAGACACACTCCATCCTGCAGGACTCATCACACCCCGGTCACAAACTGTTTCAACTACTGCCATCAGGCAGGAGATACCGGTCCATGAACACTAAAACAAACAGACTACTTAACAGTTTTTACCCGACAGCCATAACTTCCCTTAATGCTGCTAAAACTAAAACTAAGGCATAGTGTGACACTGTGGTGTAAAGCACATTTATGAATGTGGATGTTGTTTGGGTGTGTGTTATGTCCTATGTGTCTTATGTGTTCCTTTTTTTTTAATGCCCATAGTTGATAGTGACTATTTTATGGTTTTAATTTAGTTTTAATTTATTTATTTATTACAAGGACTGCACTTAATTTCGTTGTACCTGTGACAATGACAATAAAGATATATTCATATTCATATTCATCTGTTATAGGGTACAAGAATGTAAACATAGATAGTGACAGTCAGGCAGTAATGACGTTACAACAGTCTCAGAGAAAGAGATTCACTGCTCCCAACACATGACAACTCAGACTAGAGAGTTCATTGGTGGAGCTCTCCTTGTAATCATGACAAGGAACTTTTAGCCAGTACTTTCTCCTGACCCCAAACATCTATTAACTCTGACACATAGACACAATCTACTCTTATTAATAGCAAGCTTACATGAGAACACACTAACTAGTATCCAATGACTAGTTCTATTGATTAGTGAATAATGTAAGCACACAGGAAATCCCAATTTCCTTCACACTTGCACCTAGCATCAACCATTTCATAATGGTTGGGTGTGATGCATGGGGATGTATTGCATGCTACAAATAGGGAGTTGTGATGCAGAATTAAAAGCATAGTGACAAAAATACTGTAGTTTAAATATTAGTCAGTCCTCTCCATCACATTTTCCCTCATCCGGAAATCTCTCATCCAGTGGTCCCCCTTCCAGCTCTCTCTCATCCAGTGGTCCCCCTTCCAGCTCTCTCTCATCCAGTTGTCCCCCTTCCAGCTCTCTCTCATCCAGTGGTCCCCCTTCCAGCTCTCTCTCATCCAGTGGTCCCCCTTCCAGCTCTCTCTCATCCAGTGGTCCCCCTTCCAGCTCCTTCATCTAGTGTTCTGACATCCACCTCCAAGGCTCTGGGCCTCCTTTTCAGCTCACGTCAACCTCAGTAGCAATGCCAGACTGCAAGGGCCATGGACACACACACACATACATACACACACACACATAAACAGACAGTAAGCTGTAATGAGATTCACTTCATGAATAGATTAACCATGTTGTACTTTGGTCTTTGTTGGTTCCTTGACACACATCATGTAATTTCTTACTGTACCAACTCCCAGATTATTGGTGCAAAGCGACCACAGTTATGGGTTAAGAATGAAATACATATTTTCTCTTACAAACTTGTTTGTAGGCATTAGTCTCTCAATAAGTATAAATAGTGCACTAAATTAGCTACACTAAAGCATTACATAAACAGTTCATCACTCACTTCGTAGCACACTGTTTTTGCTACGTTCTAGCTTCTACTGTAGCCTACATTGCTAGCATCAAAGATCTCCGTACTTTAAGATATTGTAACGTTAAATGTAGGCTACTAGATGCCAGAAAATGGGCCAAGAATGATGCCTCCATTCGACTGTGCAAATATATATTTTTAGATTAAACATACAGTAGTGCAAATGTAACTTCTTACCTTGGCACAGCTCCATCATACAACTGTTCCTCAACGACGATGATGCTGTGTTTGAAACTAATGCTAGCGAGTTCTACTATCTTGCCTACCATGAAGTAAAACATCTGGACAAACACTTTTTCAGCAAGTTTAGCTAGCCAAAACTCCCAAATCTCTGGGAATCTGTTGCTTGTGTGCAGTCATTTGTATACTAAAATAGCGGCCCATGTATGAAAGTAATCATAATCGCACTCAGATACCGATCAACCAATGGGGTTAAGGTGACACCGTGACATACATTGATTGACAGTTTACCTCATTAGCTTAAGGATCATGAAATACAGAATTAATGTACACAGAAATAAATAAATACAGAAATAAATGAAGGAAGAAATAAATAAATACAAAAATAAATAAATACTGAAATAAATGTGCATTTAAATAAATAAATACGTAATTAATATTATTTCATACATGTATTTATATATATTTGTCTTTTTTAGTGTATAATTACATTTTTTGATACATTTATTTGTTTATTCATTTATTTTTAATTATGGCAGGTTTGGTCCTCCATATAGTAGCCCGACATTAAAAACATTTTATAGTCGGTTGACTGATCGCGTTGTGTACCCAGTCAAAGGAATAAACACACAGTGAACATCATGAACATTCAATGGTCTAGCTAGCCAGTTATCCTGGCAAAACATGTAGCATAATGTTCTTTATTTATTGCCAGGACACAGTTCAAGTAGCTAGGCATAGGTAAAATTGAAAGCTAATTCGTTTGGAATTTCTAGGCTAAACTTGATGTTACATGTTGATGTTCAACCTATTCAATTTAAAATGTGTAGGCTAGCCTACAAACAATTAGCATACTACAGGCTAGACGCAATTCTAGGTTTTAAAACATGCTGAAAATGAATACTGGATCTTAAAATGTATAACTAATCATTAGAGTACAACAAACCATGATAGAACATACAAGTCTGACATCACTTTAACATGTTCTAAAAACCTTTAATCGTTTGTGTACATTAGTTTGAAAATGTATTTTTTTCATTCCAACAGTAGGGGGTGCAAAAGCAACCCCTACACCTGTTGTAAAATCCTCTATGCTACAGACTGTGCACAGTTGGCTACTCTTACACTATAGCTCTCAATAAAGACATTTTAACATATGAAACATGTAGCCTTGTGACTTTATTTCCCTCAATAAGGTTTGAAAAGTGACGGCGGCGACGTAGCTACTTAGTAGGTGTGTTGTTTGGCGACGACGTGCTGCTTAGTGACGACGTACTAATCTCAGACGTACTTAGTAGGCGTAAGTATTTTTTATATGGGGGGTGACAAGTATGGGGGGTGACAAGTGCCATCACACACCCACACAACAAACAACCGTCGCTACGCCTGACAATCACGGACGCCGCTACGCCAAGCGTGTGCAATGATGGACGCCGCTACGCCAAGCGTCTGCAATGATGGACGCCGCTACGCCAAACGTCTGCAATAATGGACGCCAGCGTCTGCAATGATGGACGCCGCTACGCCAAGTGTCTGGCATTTTGTGGATAGGTAGATCAGGCAGCTAGCTCGCCATTATGCCATGCATAGCGTTGGATTTACTGCTTCAAATTGAAAAGTGAGGCGATCTTTCGATTCAAGTGAAGTTTCCTAATATATGTTGTCAATTTTGTAAATTAAAAGTTGTAATTAACGAAGAAGTTTTCTGCCTTTGTAACTATAATTTTAAAAGCCTTCAGGAAACAGTGCAACTGGCTGGCTAGTTGTCATTGGTGTTTGCCTTTCCTCACAGCCCAGTCCCCGATAGAAGTAGGTTAGGCCTAGTCAGTTTGCCAATGTTATCATCGTTGTTGAGTAAGAATATGATCGTTTGGAGAATAATTACAAAGTACAAAGGTGTATCGATATCCTTCTCAATTACACTAAATTGTTAGTTTACTTGCTGTGCCAACTAGCACTAAATCCAATATATGCAGGCTATAAACTTTACATAAAAGCGTCTACTTATCTCAATGAATACAATAATGTCTAAGTGTCCTATGACCTTTTCCCCATTCAAATATGACAATTCTATGAATGTACTTATACCTCCTGGGGACCCAGAGATCAAGACCCATCTAACACAGCACACAATGCCCAAACCCAATATTCTAATTCATGTAATTCTTCAATATTGAATCAAACTATACTATAACCACTCCTGACTTGATTACATTTTTTATTCAAATAATGATAGAGGCCTACACACTATAATCATTTTAACAGTTATTGTATTTTTATTGTTTAGTTTGATTGATTAACAGTTTCATATAAACAATTCTAAATTCCTTTTTTTCTACACACATTTATTTACTCAGTTTAGTTATAACAAACAAACAGGTCTCTCTCCCTTCCCCTCCTCTCTCTCTCTCTCCCTTCCCCCCTCTCTCTCTCTCTCCCTTCCCCCCTCTCTCCCTCTCTCTCTCCCTCCCTCCCCCCTCTCTCTCTCTCTCTCTCCCTCCCTCCCTTCCCTCCCTCTCCCTCCCTCCCTCCCTCCCTCCCTCCCTCCCTCCCTCCCTCCCTCCCTCCCTCCCTCCCTCCCTCCCTCCCTCCCCTCCCTCCCTCCCTCCCTCCCTCCCTCCCTCCCTCCCTCCCTCCCTCCCTCCCTCCCTCCCTCCCTCCCTCCCTCCCTCCCCCTCCCCCCTTTTTTATTTTCTTATGACATTCTTATGATTCCCTTCCCCCTTCCTGATTTATACATTGATTGATAAACTTTGATTACAAGATCCTCCTCAACTCCACTTCACGCAAAACCAAAAGTTGGTGATTGAACAATGCCTTCAGTCATCCATTTTTTAAAATCCTGATATAATTTGTGCAGAGGTAAATAAAGCACGATCCCACAGCTGTTGGCCTGCGGGAAAATAGGCTTAGTGCCGTTCAAGGGGGCATGCAAAAAAGCCAAGGAAGGCCTGCAGGGAAACCCAAAAAGGACAGAGTTATTATTTCTTCTCCATCTTCGGGGACGATGACCGCTTCACCTACTGAAACCACCACACACATACAAAATAATATTATTATCATACATTTTCATAGTTACTACTCAATATATATGATGCAAGACAAAAGTATATATTCAAAAGTGGCACATTAATTAAATTAAAAAGCAAACACATTTTTTGTTTCCTCAATGGGAATTCTGATGTCTTTTTGGTTTTGCAGTGAATTTAAAAAAGTTAGAAACACAAAGCAAGTTATGATATAACTATTACATGTTGTGATGTTATGATCAACTTTCTATTAAGGCAATGTTTTGCATATTGTATTGTCTTTCAACAATGAAACTTACACTCAACATCTATGAGCCAGTCCCGCCAATAGCCAACAGCAACTTCTTCCACAGCCCTTCTGTTACTGCCACTCTCCGAGAACACCACACTGAACATATTCATTATCCCTGCAGCTGATAGGGGTTCCCCTCCACCAACAAACAAGGACTTGCATATGTCCGGGTGTGTTTCGATTGTCCTTAAGACATCCAGGTTTTTGAGTCCCTCCTTCAGTCTGTGAATTTTTCAGATTATTACAGACTCAAGGTTAAGATAACATAAAACATATTATTTATCATACTTCCATTAAACCATTTGTTTACCCCAACACAACTAAGGGCTTACTGATTTGTCACAGCCTCCATTCGACCATTCAGGTAGTAATGGACCGCAGATTTCAAAAGATTGTCCCTGTCGTCCAGGGACGTGATTGGAGTCAGGGCCCCCAGCATTGCCAGGAAGCTGGATGCCTCCTCCACAGTCTGTGCATTTTTGATCTACAAGTTGACAAATAAAAAATATATACATACTATAGTGGATGGTTTTCAGAACAGCAGACAACATGTGTCTGTACTGAGTTGTGAGAAGCTTTGGTTCTGTGATGACATCTTGTTAAAGTTAGTAAAATAACCAGTTTTATGCTATAAGGGAAGGGTATTAGAACTGGGCCATTTCTTTATCTCCTCACCCCCAAACATTTAATACAAGTGATAACATGAAACAAATGTTTTTTAAATCTAAAACATCTTGTCATTAGGAAGAATACAATTATATATTATACAACTTGCCTTCTGTAGTTGACTATGGAAGTCATGGTCATCCACCTCAGCCAGGTCTTCAGGTGGGGCCGGTTGGCTGGATATGTGGCTGTACAGCCTCTCAGAAAATATGCAGGGGCCCACACCTGCATGTACTAGGCACACTGCCAGAATCATACCGATGACTCTGTAGGTACCATTAGCAAATCCTAAAAAACACAAAGCATATTAAAATATACACCTATTACACCAATGATTAAAGCTGTGGAAATAATTGTTTTGTAACAATCTTTACACCTAACTACAACTATTTCTTAAATCAAAGACAAAACCCCAAACCAAAGACTTCTCTAGTCAACCTCATCAAAGTTATTTGAAGGCTTCATGACAGGGTTTTCAAAATTACCTTGGGAGTCCAAAGCCAGGCTCCTCTCCTCCATTGATCCAGCAAAGAACTTCGAATTCAGAACAGAATTCATGAGAAGACGCACAAATTCCCTAGTCGGTCCTCCATCATCGACTGCGCCCTCACCAGTCCCAAAACTGTCCACAAACACGACACTCAGTCGGCGGGAAGGGTCGAAAGATCTTCTGGTCATAGCCCTCAGAGTGTTTTCCATGATGTTGGACCTGACCACATTTATTTGATTGGCAATAGGGCCATCATTGTTCAGATCAACTTTCTCCCTCCGAGCCTCTAGTATCATCTTCAAGTCGGGGCTGAAAACCAAGACATCGAAGACATTTAGAAATTAAATTACTATAAATTAGCTTGACAGACCGACCAGAAGAATAGACTATGCCATTACTTAATTCAACTTTAAGACTTACACTGGTACTGGAGAAGGTGTAGAGTTGAGTTGTGACACAGCTGGAGTGGTGAAAGCCGCAGTTGTTAACGGCTGAGGATCATGTGCCTGTTGACAAAAATATATGTATTTTTGGGATACTATACATTAAAAGTTAAACAATAAAATATTTTTACATGGAAAATTATCCAGCAATTACCTCCTCTCTGTCTTCTACAAGGGACCCCTGAAATTGGGCGTCTCGATGATCACTTTCCTCTCTTTCTTCAATATTTACCCAAATCTATAATGACATACATAACATTGGTTGACTAGAAATTACAGATTGACACTGAGGGAGTTGAAAACAAATTTGTGTAATGGTTTACCAAATCTGACTCCGTAGTAATTTCGTTTTCGTTTGGCTGTGGAAGACAAACATGTAATGTTTTAGACATTACTCTGTCACTATCCTCTCCAATATGTTCAGTACAGTATGTAAAATACAATTAAGTTTAGTGATTGTATATCAATTGCTCATTACATTTATATGTAGCTTTATACAGCAGTACACATACTAAGAAACATTTTAATTTCAGTACTTGCAATTCAAAAGCAAATGACTAGATGGATTAATAAATATATAGATGGAGAGAATGGGCTTACACTTTCAGATTCAAAGTCCTCCGTCAAGTCAATGCTTACTTCCGTTGACTGTAATTAATGTTGTTAGAAGTTAGTCTAGAAATTCAGTACATTCTTACAGTACATTGAGACAAATAGTATCCAGGAAAAATCAAACCGATTCAATATAAATTACCAGTGGTCTGCTAACAATAATGGTATTATTTATTTATAATGTTTGTGTAGTAAAGTGCAATGTAGACAGCCATTTAGCAGTATCCAGCATGGGGCAGTATAGCTGGAGACGCACTAGGGACAACTATGGAAGAAAAAAGGCAGGAGAAGCTGGGAGCCTGACCCAGAGTCCTTGAAAAAGAGGGTTGCTTGCTTACTGTGTTCTCTCCCACATGATGGTGACTCATAATTGTGATTCATGTATAATTCATATAAATAATTACCGTGTCTATGGCCTCACTGTCACTGGCTATCTCCACCTGTATACGGCAACACACAAGAATATTGTTTTGAGCAGCATGTTCTTTTTTATATAAAATAATTACTTTAAAGATGTTTTCTACTTACTCTTGGTCTCAAGTATAAGGCAGACCGGCCCAACACACCACTGTTACGGATCTCCCTTGGTGTCCTCTCTGTCAGTTCGATAACCACTCTGTGGCGATTGACCTTACAGAGATCAAATGGGGTCTGGCAAAGTTTGGGATAAACCCCTTGCAGAAACTTGATGAATTCCTCTTCATTTAGGTTTTTGGGGACGTCCACTTTGGTGACTTTTCCAGCTGATATATAATAAAGGATACAGTATATAGGCACATGATTTTAGTTTTGTTATTTTTATATTATTATTATAAAATAAATAAATGAAACATTACATAGTTAGTCGTTCTTACCTTTCAGACTGTTGTAATGTTGCATTGGCTCCATCATAAGACACAATCTCATTACATACGAGGCAGGCCTTTGATTGGAAGAAATTACATTATGATGGAAATCTTATATTATCATATTTTACGATGTTCTAATTTGACATAAAATAAAAAAAATGTAAACTGAATGCATAAAGTGATTAATTTCAGTATCTTACACCGTTGTGGAGTCTTTGGAGACAGAACTTCTTTCCATAATAAAAAAGATTAAAGACACAGAAAAATGTATTAATTAGGGTTCCTCCGGTAGGTGGAAATCTATTGTTTTGGTTAGTATTCTTATAATTAGGGTTCCTCCGGTATGAGGACAACATGTTGAGTTTGTATGAATAGACAGAGTAATAGCTTTGATCAGCTTTGGGACAAAGGATGGATATGATCATATATCTCCAACAGATGTTGCTATAAAATATACAAATAACTACTGAATTGTGACGTCTTTATGATATAAAAGTTTTTGAAGGGGTTGAAATTCACCTGCCACTGCATGTTGCCACATGCCCAGCTAAGTGGCTCAGGGCAATTTCAGTATTGCAGTTTCTGCAAGTCTCTTTTATGATGTCTTGACCCTTTAATTACAAATACACTAACTCTCTTGGCATAACATGGTAAAAAATATTTCATTACAAGTGGATTGGTGTGTTAAACATACAGTACATAATGAAAATCTTACCGAATGATGTGAAGCCTCTTGTCTCACTGTTGGGAGACTGGCCTGCAGGGGAACTACATAGGCAACTGCCCTGTTAAGACCACTGGTCTCTTTCAAATATTGGACCGTATAGCCCTCTGATGGCATTGGTATGTCCACCAGCTGGCGGCCCCTTAAAGACCTCATCAATTTAAAACCACCAGCTCCATTGAGTAAGGGAAATGTGTCCATAAGTTTAGCAATAAAGTCAGTTCCACTTGATTTTTCACTTAGTTTGATCTTTTTTTTGCCTAAACCACTCAAAGTTAGGCTGGCATTAGCCTCTGTGGTGGGAACTGAATCTGTTTCTGGAGAGGAACAACAATAGAATGTGTGTTCCCAAATTGATGGGACCGTTTGGGAAGATCTACCGGCATATGGGCTAAAGAGCCTTGACAACGACGATCGCACATTGCCTTGCAGGGACGAGGAAGGTGAATTGAATGAGCGGTGGAAATGTGGGGGCCTATTTATCAATTGTACGGTGGGGAGTGGTGGATGGGGATTAAGGTGGGGAGTTTCAGCAGAGGGATGGGGAGCAGTGGATGGTGATGGGGTGTTTCCAGGGGTAACAGCAGGTGGTTGGGCGGATGTTAGGAGTTGCCTAACGTCTTCTAAGAGTTGCCTCACATTCCCAAAAGGGTTTTCAGATCTGTAGGGTTGTAGAAAAAAGCTGCGTTAATAAAATAATGATTCTCAGTGGTTAGCTTTGGCCCGCCACAACAAAAGTATTGGCGCCGCTGCTTCAGAAATCTAATGATCAAAGTCACAATTACATTTATTTGCGACACTGGTCGCTCCACCGCGCTCCAGATAGCGCAAGAGAACATTAACATTTTACTAGATGGATAACGTTAAGTTTGCTGTATTTAACATTTGAATATTCACAATGTGATGTTTGTGATGTTGATGGCCAACTAATTATCAATATTACATGTGTCGTAAAATAATGTTCCAGCTAGCGATCGTGTAGTAGCTTGACTCCTAGAGCTAGCAGTAGACAGTAGGCAACTCAAGCTCTAGCTAGACTCGAACTCAGTGAATATACCGGTAACGTAACTTCAGTCAACATTCTATGTTTACTTAAGCTAGGCATGTGTTACAATATTCTTGATTTTTTTTCTTCAGATGAGTTTGTTTTTATTTTTCTGCCTGAAGAGAAAGATGCCTGATTGGAACAGTCAATTTCTGCACCGACATATCTATTCTAAGTAGGCTAGTAAGGAAAATACCCCTACACTAGGCTACCGAAGAAAATCCTATAGGAAACTCTGAAAGGCATACAGTAGGCCTACTAACATGTGCAACCATTCTAACATTGTATTAAAGTAAATAGTTTTCGATTAAGCACACATATCAAAGTTGTTTAAGTAGGTGTATTTAAATAGTGTCAGACATAGGCATAGTGCACTGGTTTGCAGTTGTGTATTAGTTAAGACTACATAGACATTATTTATTTTACCATCTTATATGCATATTGTTCATTGTCGTTTGGTTGTAATAGGCTTACCTCTCATTTGTCTCCGACTCCGACATGTTCCGAACACAGGGCTTTATTATTTTAACTGACTTGCACGAAAATTGCACTGTATAGAATGCTGATCAGCTCGAGCGCGGTCAATTTAACGCGGGATAATACCAGAGCCTGTTTAAGGAGAGCCTTGCCACTCCTCATTAAGCCCCATTGTACCGAATTTTGTTGCAGTTCCACCAGAGTTCCACTGGGAATGATCGCGGTCGAGTGCAGAATGAATGGGAGTCTATGGAGCTAAACGGCTAAATTTGTCTCTTTCACCTGATTGTCGTTGAGAAATCTCAGATTTGATTGCAGTTTTTGCATGTTTAACATGGATTATAGGTCGAAAATTGGATGAACGAGTACTTATGTCCTTTCGATGTCTTACAGGGTGAGTCGTTGTTGCCCATAACACGCTAGCATTCTGCTAAAGAATGCTGATTGGTTAGTGATGGACTGACTACGACCAGATATCCCGCTTGATGGCATCCGAAGTGGAATCATAACGTCAGAGCATTAGCAACATTAGAAACAACATTAGCAAGCCAAAACTCTTTCTAGCATGTGTATTGACAGGGGGAGCCTAACCTGTCAGCTGTGTTGTCGATGCCTCAAGAGATCTCTGGTCGTACAATGTGTATGACGTCTCGGACATTGTAAAAGTATTTTTAGAACAAAATAACTACTTTAAAAAAATCTAACACCCAGCAGTTAGTCTTTTTTTTGCCTCCCCTTTCGAATTCCAAATGAAAATTACTAGAAAAAAAATTATATCCTGAGAAAAGTGGATTTTTAGGGGTATAGCTCCATAGACCTCCATTCATTCTGCACTCGACCGTTAGCGCCATCATATGGAACTAGTGTGGAACTGCAACCAGTTCAGAACCCGGAAGTATCCCGACAGTGGGAGTTCTCTTAGATTATATATTCTCTGATAATACCATTCAAATAGGCCTATGGGAACAATTTTTCCCATGATTCCTGCCTTAATATCTTCGCCGTCCAATCACCAATTTTATTTCTGAAAACTCCCAGATACCCGTGAGAACATAGTCTAAAAGCGCATGTAATTAGTTGAGTGTCGATATGGCCAGAGAACAAAGATCAGTCAAAAAGCATACTTAAAATTGTGTTCATGAAGGTTTATGATATACACACATTTAAGTGTTACAGCTTGCATTGATATAGTTTAAAACAAATGTCCCCCATGTTTACACCCAAAAGGTGTCCTGTGTTCCTTCACATCCTATTTTATATTAGACTTATGGCCTACATGTAAACGTCTATATGCCAAAGACTTTAGAGGTCTGGGTGTTTAAAGGCTGCAGTATTAACTGGCCAGAAGTTCTTGAGACAATGTTACAGCCTCTATGTAGATATCTATCCCAAACACATCACTGGTCAGGAAAGGGTCGATCTTGTCCCTCAGATGGGCCTCAATTTGTTCTTTTAAAGTAGTTGGAGCAGCTGGGACATTAACCTGTTACTGGTCATCGGGTTGACCAACAGGTCCATTCCAGTCGATGCCCCAATCAGCATTCTCAATCTGTTGAAAATTAAAAAAACGTATTATTAATGAATAGTTTACTTGTTCGTAAAACATTCAAGGAAATGTTCACAGGGTGTAGAAGTATCCACTGTATTTAAAGTCCCTTAGTTTGTCTGTTATATTGTCTGACATATTTTGAATTACATATATAACCTGTTCTGGAGTCTGCAATACATGCAACAGCTGTCCTGCTACCCACAGCTGTTGAGGTGAGCGGTTACCCTCAGAAGACAGAGGATGATGGTCCCAGGTTTGGATGAACAGTTGGAGGTGCCAGTTGATCCTAGGGAGCATCACATAATGCAGGCAGATAACATGTACGTCTTCATCAGGATCCAACATGCCATTTTCCTCCAGGTGTCTGAAGGCTGCATAGTAGTTATTAACTACAACACACCAGAGATCACGCCATAACCTGTTGGGATCAGAAGTACATTGCACAACAAAACTCAATATGAGTATACTATTTATTATATTTACATCCAAAATAACAACAACAACACAAGTCAATGTTTGAAGAATGTGATTGTTCAAAACGTATAATTAAAAACAAATAGGCTCATGAGTTGTGAAGAGTTGGAAAAATAAATGATGACACAAAATAAAACCATGAAAATAACAACTGACAATGAATGTGAAATCTACACAAATTTGTCCACTTTTCAAGAAATCCAATAACCTTTCTATTCTCTGATTGTGAACACTTCTTCCAGTGATGAAGCTTCTGCGTTCTGGTAAAGAAAAAAACATTTGAAATG
The DNA here is from genome assembly GCA_903064625.1 of Mallotus villosus. Classification (NCBI taxonomy): domain Eukaryota; kingdom Metazoa; phylum Chordata; class Actinopteri; order Osmeriformes; family Salangidae; genus Mallotus; species Mallotus villosus. Next base: position 95,854 of record CAEFZP010005758.1, read on the forward strand.
TATGACAATAACTCAGTTTCTGTATACATTCACATACTCCATATTAGGAATGAGATGGCGCCAGTGTGTTTGTCGGCACGCCGTCTACCTAATTTGTCTCTAACATTTCTGTCCGCTCGATTTTTATTTGCCTTTTATCTGTTTGTAGTCTGTGTTTGGTCACTATCAATTGGTGTGGATACTCTGTTGACATACGACAGACAAACTTTAATCTGGATAAAGCATTCGATTGAATCCTGTCTACCTGGATGCCCTACTCTTTATGAGTTTCACAACTTTCGATCTCCCGTGAGTACCTCTAATCGCTTTCCCTGCTGGATTCCGCGCCATAGGAAGCGCCGTAGGAAAAGGGGAAATCGCTCTGGTATTCGCGTGAGGATCAGGAGGGCAGTTAATACCTCTTTTTTGCAACCCTCATCTAATTTCCCATGGAATATCACACCATCTTTGTCTCGTCGTTCTCTGGATCCTAGTTATTCCTGTCATGTGCACGTTACAGCTGACATGACTTGTTCACCTGTGTTCATTGCCCCCCCCCACGACCGCGTCTGCTAGGCGGGGGAATAAACCTGTCAAACATTCAGCTTCTCTCGTATGTTGGTCGGATTCAGGCTCAGGTACCGCACTCCCATCTTAAAATGGCTTTAGTAAACGCCAGATCAGCGTCGAATAAGACTTTTATTTTGAATGACTTTTTCACCAGCCATCACCTGGATTTTCTATTCCTGACGGAGACGTGGGCTAAGGTCGGGGAGTCTACAATGTTCGGTGAACTCTGCCCACCTGACTGTTGTTTCATTAGTTCCCCGAGGAGCACTGGGAAAGGTGGAGGTGTAGCTATGGTCTTCAAAAGCTTGTATAAGCTTCAAACTATTTCTGTTGGCTCATACTCATCATTCGAACTGCAGTGTGTGCTGATTGAGTCAGCTTCCTCAACGACTTTATGTGCGCTGGTCTATAGACCTCCTAAGAGTGACAAAGCTTTTATTGTAGAATTCTCGGAATTCTTATCTCTGGTGGTCCCGCTGTACGATTGTTTGCTGCTGTTGGGGGATTTTAATATTCATGTGTGTTGTCCTGGTAAACCTTTGGTCTCTGAGTTTAATAATGTATTGAGTTCTTGTGGTTTCACTCAGCATATTGCAGGTCCTACACATGTTCTTGGTCACACACTCGACCTGATTATGTCTTATGGTTTTCCTATTGAAAGTATTGAAATTAAGGATGCTAGTTTCTCAGATCATTTGCCTATTGTATTTAATATTTTTACGCATGGCCCTTTATCCACTGTTAGGTCCACTGGTCAGTATTCTCGTTTTATAAATGATACTACTGTAGCCAAATTTTCTAACAGTTATCAGGAAAATGCGGCTGAAACATTGATCTTATCTACTGCTCAATACTGTTCTAACCTGGAGGAGTTGCTCTCATTATTCTACTCATCCTGCTTAACCATTTTGGACTCTATTGCTCCTCTGAAGTTGAAACGAGCTAAAACAATGAAATCTTACCCTTGGCTAGATGATAATTCCCGAACTTTGAGGCGGGCCTGTCGTATAGCTGAGAGGAGATGGAAGAAGGACCGACTTACTGTCTCTTATGAGATTTTTAATGACTGTTTGAGGAGCTTTCAGAATGCATCTAAAATGGCTAGAATAAGATACCTCTCAGATTTAATTAATACACACACTAATAGACCTAAGATTTTATTTGCAACCTTTAATTCTGTAATTAATCCAAGCTCTCATTATAATGTAGCTCCTTCTGGTGAAATCTGTGACAAATTTCTGTGTTTTTTCCTGGACAAAATTAATACCATTCGCTCTTCTCTTGATAAATCCCCTGTGGTTAATGTTCGGCCTTTGGTTTCTGTTTCTAATGTTTTTTCCAGTTTCCAACATGTCTCCCTTCCTGCTCTTGGTGACATGGTTAGTGGTATGAGGCCATCCTCCTGTCCCCATGATATTGTCCCAGCGATAGTTTTGAAATCTTCATTTACATCACTTGGACTTCAATTATCAGTCAATTATAAATTTGTCTCTGGATCGTGGTGTTGTCCCTGCTTGTTTTAAACATGCTACTGTTCAACCTCTACTTAAGAAACCCAATTTGGATCAAGCCAGTCTGAACAATTACCGACCTGTGTCTAGACTGCCTTTTCTGTCCAAATTATTGGAGAAAGTTGTGTTATCTCAACTACTTCCTTTTTTAAAGTCATCAGACATTTTTGAACCTCTGCAATCAGGGTTCTCAGCTCACCATAGCACCGAATCAGCATTATTGAAAGTGTTTAATGATTTACTGTGTATTGTCGATTCTGGGAACAATGCTGTTTTGATTTTATTGGATCTCACCGCTGCCTTTGATACGGTGGATCATGACATCCTCATTGCGAGGTTGGAACACTGGGCTGGGGTTAAGGGGACTGCACTACAGTGGTTCAGGTCCTATCTCACTGACAGGACCTTTTCAGTCACTGTAGATAGCTTTTCTTCTTCCGTAGCTCCTGTTTCCTCTGGGGTTCCGCAGGGGTCAATTCTGGGGCCAATTCTTTTTAATCTGTATATGCTTCCTTTAGGAGATATCATTAGGAAACACAACATCTCGTTTCATTTTTATGCTGATGACACACAACTCTATCTGCCTTTGAAACCCAATGATACTGTTCAACCTCTTTTAGACTGCATTTCAGATATAAAGAAATGGCTTTCCAGTAATTTTCTCCAACTAAATGAGGAAAAGACCGAAATAATCATTTTTGGTCCTGCTGGCTCGAGAGCTAGTCTTGGTAACATGGTTAGTAAATATTTTCCCAGTGTCAGCTCTCATGTTAGGAACCTTGGGTTCATTATTGACTCAGACCTTGGGTTGGTCAAACAGATTAACTCTGTGGTAAAAAATTGTTTCTATCAGTTGCGACTGATCTCCAGGGTTAAATCTGCATTGTCTTTTAAAGACCTTGAAACTATCATCCATGCTTTTATCACCTCACGTTTGGATTATTGTAATTCCCTCTATGATGGTCTCCCCCAGTCCTCAATTGCCCGTCTTCAGATGGTGCAGAATGCTGCTGCCAGAATTTTATCGTCCACTAGAAAGTTTGACCACATTACCCCAGTCTTGGCCTCTTTGCACTGGCTTCCTGTCCAGTTTAGAATACATTTTAAAATGTTATTGTTTGTTTTCAAAGCTCTTAATGGACCGGCCCCTTCATATATCTCGGACCTTGTAAAATTGCACGCACCCATTAGGTCACTGAGGTCTGCTGAAAAGCTTCTTTTATACACTACCCGATCACGCTGTGTACGCACAGGTGATAGGGCCTTTGCAGTTGCTGGTCCTAAGCTGTGGAATCAGCTTCCCCTATCTATCAGGCAGGCTCCTTCATTGTCTGTTTTTAAATCCAGGCTTAAGACCCACCTCTATGTTCTGGCGTTTCCCACCACTTGACTTGTGCTGTTGCTTGTTTTTCTGTTGTTGACTGTTTTGTATTTAGTTTTACTGTGTTTTTTTAATTTTTAAATAGTATTTAAAAAAATGTATTTGGATTCTGTTTTTGTGCTTTTGATGCCATGTTGTTGTTGGCAGCTCTAAGGAAAACTATCTTCCTGCTAAACCCATCAATACCTCCATGGATGACCATTCTCCATCTGAAAATGATACAATAATGTCCAAAAATAATTGCCTTTATAGGATTGATACAGAAATAAGTCAAATAAGCAGATAACCACAACAAATATTCAATTGTCATCCTATGGATGTCAGTCTTACCGTATAGGTTTATGGTAGCCATCAATGTGCCACAGGAACAATGGGCCTGGAACTGAGTATGGACGCCTGGGAATCACATTCAACCGAAGTCCACGCAATACCGTGCCAACTGGATCAACACATCTGAGTGCTTCACGAACACGGTGTTGCTGGACTCTTGTTGAAAAGTCAAATAAACGTATGATAAAAATAAATAAAAATACACGGAAAACTGCACACTTGGTTTACATGTCATAATTAGGCCTACCTTATCCCCATAGATTCCAGATGTCCCGTGACAACATCATAACCCGTGTTGGGGCAAATGGCAGTGAAGTCTGATACCATTTTCTTCAGATCCTCATCGCTGATGTCCGTGTATGTCTGCCTTACAGAAAGCCCATACTCTGTCATTCTCCTTCTGATGGTTCTGATGCTCAAACAAAAAATCTTTGAAATATCTCGAACTGTCATCGGTAGTTCAAGCAAATATTCAAGTTGCTGTTTTGTTACTAACACATAATTGTTCGGGCCTTGAGTACGCCAAACAAAGTCACTCCTACTATCCAATTCCAGCAACGCTGTATTTAATTTTGTGAAAATCGCCTCTTCATTTGGCAAGGTGTGTGTTACTGCGAATCTGGATAATACATGAATTAGACTCTCTAAACGATAGTAAAAATGATCTGTGTCCGTGTCCCGGTGTGCTTGATTAAGTTCAATGCTAAGAGCATCAAGTGACTGCAATAGGTATTCCCGGAATTCCTCTGAAATAGGCCTATCCATTTTCTGAAAACATTAACCGGTAATGCGTTAGATCAGAATCGACTGTAGCCTATCATGCAAACAAAAACACGGCGTGCCTGAAATGCAAGACACACGCAGTAATTAGCTGCATCCCCCAAATGAAAACACTCCCCCCAAATATAAGTCAACTCCCCCCCAAATAGGCTGACTTGCTCACCTTCAGTTCCACCAATACAAAGACATGCTCTCCCAAATACGAAATTTGATCTTGTATCCAGTGATACAACAAGCGCCCCCCCCACCAGGGCAGTACAAAGGTAAAAGAGCCTATGGTGACTAAACAAAAGGCATCAACCAATAAATGAAACCACATCACTGCAAATTACTATTACCATACACAACCACTGTAATACACTGCAAACTAGGCCCCAGCTATGTACTACAACCCACTGGCTCTCCAATAGGATAGGTATACAGTTCCCACAAATAGCCCCCCCCTCCTCAGAAGCCCCAATCAGAAGCCCTTGGTTTAATGCCACGGGCCAACCTGAGAGCCCGGTCTGTCACCTTTAACTCTGGGGACCCTGATCAGTACAGGAAGGCCAGATACAACCTTCTGAAGGCCATCAAAAGCAGCAAAAAGGGCTTACAGGACCATGGTGGAGTCCAGCTACCATGGCTCTGACCCCAGGCACATGTGGAGTGGAGCAATCATAGACTACAAAGGGAGAGGCTACAGTGAGACCCAGTCCTCTGTCATGCTACCAGACGAGCTGAATGCAGTCTACGCTCGCTTTGAGAGGAACTCTTTGAGAGGGACTTGAGAGGGAATCGCTGCCTTCCACCCTGGACCCTATGCAGTTTGCATACCGGTAAACAGGTCTACAGACGTCATCTTCCACTTGCTGACGGAGAGACCACAGGTGGTGAGAATCGGTGACCGCACCTCATCCACACTGATCACCAACACAGGCACCCCCCAGGGCTGTGTGCTCAGCCATCTCCTGTTCTCTTTGCCACGCACAGTTCCAACGTCCTCGTTAAGTTTGCTGACGACACAACCATTGTGGGCCTTATCTCTGACAGTGACGAGTCAGCCTACAGAGAGGAGGTTGATACCCTGACATCATGGTGTCAGGACAATAACCTCTCTCTCAATGTCAACAAGATAAAGAGATTATTGTGGACTATAGGAGGTGGCAGGAGGAGGAGCATGCCGCTTCAGGTCAGCAGCAAGCAGGTCAGCTGTGTCAGGTTCCTAGGGGGTGAACATCAGCGATGATCTCACCTGGTCTGCTCACAGGGTAGTTAAAGCTGCCCGGAAACGCCTGTTCTTCCTGAGGAGACTGAAGAAGTTTGGCATGGACTCATCCTCACTAACTTTTACTTTTAGATGCACAATAGAGTATACTGACTGGTATGGGAGCTGCACAGACAGGGACCGCAAGGCCCTAAATAGTGTGGTCAGGTCTGCTGAGTTCATCATCAGCAGGAAGCTCCCAGCCCTACAGGACACCTACCACACATGATGCCTCAGGAAGCTCCCAGCCCTACAGGACACCTACCACACATGATGCCTCAGGAAGCTCCCAGCCCTACAGGACACCTACCACACATGATGCCTCAGGAAGCTCCCAGCCCTACAGGACACCTACCACACATGATGCCTCAGGAAGCTCCCAGCCCTACAGGACACCTACCACACATGATGCCTCAGGAAAACTTGCAGGATTCTATGAGACTGTTACCACCACTCATCCTTTAGTCTTTTTACCCCGTTGCCTTCTGGCGGGCAATACCGAAGCATTCGATCTTGCCCACGTAGACTGGAGAATACTTTCTTTCCAAGGGCCATCTGGCTTCTGAATGGACACTGATACACTCTCACCACTTTCTCACTAGCCACTTTACACACTGTCACTTTCAGCTACTGGTTGCATTACATCAGCAGTATTGCACTAATTGTTACCCCACTTGTCTTTGGGTTAGTATAGGTTTATACGGTTAGTATAGGTTAATATGTGTATTATTACAGGTTTAGTATACTGTATTGTATAATATTTTGTATATTTAGGAGTTGTTATTAAAATGTAATTTATGTTCAGAGTACTTATATGTTATGCCAGGTTGCTTTGCGTTGTCGTGTCCAAAGAATTTCAGTGCCCAGTCTGACCTTGTGTTGTTCTGTGCATCTGACAATAAAAGACTTGAATTGGAACTCAGCTAACAATCAGATTAAATGGTAGAACAGTGGTGAAAACCGATCCTTCTGTGGACACAAAACAACTTAAAATACATGAAATGGTATTACATTTTAAAACCAGCACATACAACTCATATTCACCTCTTGTTTGTGTTGTAGAAAAAACATCATACTGTTGTAATTATGAAGATGGGTAATGATTATGGATTTACTGAAACTTCTAATACATTTTTAGTATGCACTATATTATAGGAAACCAGATGCAAAGCTGTTGACTGATTATTGTTATCCCTAAACAATGGTAGAAGAAATAAAGCCCAACATATGATGGTTTTGATAATTATGAGATGAGGGGGAGACAATATGTCTGTGCTTTCATAAAGAACCAGGAAGCCCAGATATAACTTATGAGACATATTTGTGGCCTTACGCCCAGGAGCCTAGTGCAGCTGGCTGTTGAAGGACTGAAATTCTTTGTGTCTATTCCAATAGGCCTATGTAATGCTAGTTTTCAATGACACAAGTCTGTGTTCTAGAAAGAGTGGTCTGGAGTCGCAGAGGTCCGATAATATCAGCTTTAATGCAGCAGTTGGAAATCAAGTACAGAGCTCTGGGGTTGTCTACGTTTCCCTACCCGCAACAGTGTTTGGGCTGGTTCACGAAGTCCAACTGGCTCTCACTGTCCCTACCCCAGGATATATAATACAGTGCAGTATTACAAAATGACACAAAGAGGGTTGAGCTTTCTCATGCGTCAGGGAGTTGTTCTTGCTGGCGCGCCCCACGCTCGGGTGCCATCTCAGCCCGGCTTCAAGGTTGCTCCTAAAATGAAGAGATTAAGACACCAAATACAGCCTGTTCCCCCCACCCTGAGTGAGACACAATGTTTAAGCCTAAGCAAACTTCTAAGTTCATAAAACATAACTTTAATAAGCACAATATATTCTTTAAAACATGCATTCTTTATAAAGTAGTACGAACATTGTTCCTGTTGCCATATCCACCTGTGCACAGTGCCCGTGATGCATTGGGTGGTTAAGATGCCACCCATACTGATAACTTGAACTAGCCTATAGATAATGATAGCCCTTGATAGAATTGGTGGCACACAGATGTCTGGAATTATAGAAGGTGCAGTGCCCGTGATGCAGCTGGTGATGACAGTTCATGTATTGTGCTGTAATGTATTGTACATTCTTTACTGTTCAAGGTCAGAGTGGGCCTAAATTGGGAGATTTTTCTATGAAGGAAAGTAGCCTACCTGTAATTTGATTCCCTAAGACAAGGGACCCACTGGGTAAGAATGCCTAATGTATATGTAATCAACAAATATTGTACCCTATTAACATACAATGGGGAGAAGACTATAACAGTTAAATGTCAGGAGAAAACTTCAGTCTGATCCCAGGATCACGCTCACGTTCTATTGGGAACCTTTCTTACATGAGTACCAATAAAACACTTTGCATCTACCCTGCTGAGTTCCAGTGCTGTTATGCTCTAAACTTTGAGAATTGATTGAAGACGTACAGAACATTTTATACATCACTTGCATCACTGCAACACCCGCAGACGTAGACGTAGATATGTCACAAAGTATATACGTTCCACTTCTAACTTTAGCTACCTCTCTAGATCTTCTCCACCTGCTCTCTCTCTTTCTATAGGACTCTGGAACTGCCAGTCTGCTGTGAAAAAGGCCGACTTCATTCCAGCGTTAGCATCCCATGCTTCTCTTGATGCCCTCGCGCTAACAGAGACATGGATCCTACCAGAGAACACTGCAACTCCAGCTGCTCTCTCTGTCAACCACTCGTTCTCCCACTCTCCTCGCCTAACTGGACGACGAGGAGGCGGGACGGGTCTGCTTCTTTCCCCACATATCAAATGCACATCCACCCCACTCTCTTTTACTGCCAAATCATTTGAACACCACTATGTGATGCTAACTGATCCTATCAAAGCACTTTTAATTGTCCTCTATCGCCCACCAGGGCCCCTAGCTGACTTTGTGGAGGAGCTGGACATGCTCCTCGGCGCCCTCCCGGATGATGGAACACCGCTGATACTTCTTGGGGACTTCAACATCCATCTCGATGGAACGCAGGCTGTTGACTTCAAGTCTCTCCTGGCCTCCTTCGACCTGACGTTGCTCAACACACCAGCAACCCACCAGGCAGGAAAACAGCTGGACCTCGTCCTGACACGTAACTGTATCACTGACCTAACCTCTGTAACCCCACTACACATCTCTGATCACTACTTTATCCAATTCTCTATCTCTCTCCCTCCAACTCTTCCTACCTCCCCTCCCCTCGTAACTTTCAGACGCAATCTCCGCTCCCTATCCCCCTCGCACTTCTCCTCCATTGTAACATCCTCCCTCCCTCCTATTAATGAGTTCATGTCCCACCCCACCGACACTGCCACTAACATGCTGTTATCCACATTAACTGAATCACTTGACACCCTCTGCCCCCTGTCAACTAGGCCTGCGCGATCTTCTCCCTCCTGCCCGTGGCTCACTGATGTTATTCGGGAAGAACGTTCCACCCTTCGAGCGGCTGAGAGGAGATGGCGCAAGTCTAACGACAGTCTAGACCTTGATAAGTATCACTCCCTCCTCAAATCCTTCTCTGCCCATATAACTGATGCTAAAACTCACTACTTCTTGAACAAAATTAACTCTGCCTCAAACCCTCACAAACTTTTCTCTACCTTCTCCACCCTCCTTAACCCACCTCCCCCACCCCCTCCCTCCACTCTGACAGCAGACGACTTCTCCTCCTTCTTTGAGAAAAAAGTGGCTGACATTAGCAGTCGGTTCCCTGAACCAACCTTTCCTATTCACTCACCCTCTATGACTGACCCTACTAAATGTCTCAACTCTTTCTCAGCCCTATCGGAGGCAGAGATCTCTGACCTCATTCTCTCTCATCGCCCCACCTCCTGTCCCCTTGATCCAGTCCCCTCCCCTCTCTTTCAAACCATCTCTCCCTCCATCATAACATTCCTTCTCCATGTCCTCAACTCTTCTCTTACTTGTGGCACTTTCCCCTCTGCCTTCAAACAGGCCAGAGTTAGACCCCTACTCAAAAAACCCTCCCTTAACCCAGCTGTCCTCCAGAACTACAGACCGGTATCACTTCTACCCTTCTTTTCTAAAACAATTGAACGCGCTGTATCTAACCAACTGTCAAACTTTCTCACTCAGAACAACCTGCTTGACCCCCACCAATCGGGCTTCAAGACGGGCCACTCCACTGAAACTGCCCTCCTGTCAGTCACCACGGCCCTCCAGTCTGCCAGAGCGGCCTCGAGGTCATCCGTCATCATTCTGCTGGACCTCTCTGCAGCATTTGACACGGTTAACCATCGGATCCTGCTCGCCAGACTCTCCGAGATGGGCATCACTGGCACTGCACTTCAGTGGATCTCGTCCTACCTGTCGGGAAGATCCTACCGGGTCTCCTGGGGAGGCGATGTGTCTGACCCCCGCCAGCTCTCCACTGGTGTCCCACAGGGCTCCGTCCTTGGACCCCTCCTCTTCTCCCTGTACACCACCTCGCTTGGACCAATCATCACCTCCCATGGCTTCTCCTACCACTGCTACGCTGACGACACCCAGCTCTACCTGTCGTTCCCCCCGACCGATCCGGGGATCTCAGCCAGGATTGAGGCCTGCCTCACAGACATCTCTGCCTGGATGACCAAGCACCACCTCCAGCTGAACCTCGCCAAAACCGAACTCCTCATCATCCCGGCCAAACCGTCCATCTCCCATGACCTCTCGATCACCCTGGGATCGGCGACGGTGACCCCTTCGTCCTCTGCCAGGAACCTCGGGGTTACCATGGATGACGAGCTCTCCCTCACAGCCCACATCGCTGCTGTCTCCCGGTCGTGTAGATTCACCCTCTACAACATCCGGAAGATCAGGAGATACCTGTCTGAGCACTCCACCCAGCTGCTGGTCCAGGCACTTGTCCTCTCCAAGTTGGACTACTGCAACTCGCTGCTCGCCGGGCTCCCAGCATGCGCAACCCGCCCTCTCCAGAGGATTCAGAACGCAGCGGCCCGTCTGGTCTTCAACCTACCCAGACGCTCCCATGTTACCCCGCTCCTCGTCTCCCTTCACTGGCTTCCCGTCACGGCCCGTATCAGATTCAAGACCCTGGTACTGACCTTCCGAGCGGTGAATGGGACTGCACCCGACTACATCAGGTCTCTCCTCCAGCCCTACACCCCCTCCCGCCACCTTCGGTCCTCCTCTGACAACCGTCTGGTGGTCCCACCGCTCAAGACCGCCCGGTCCCAACACAAGCTCTTCCCCTGTCTGGCCCCCCAGTGGTGGAATCAACTCCCCACCTCCATCAGAGACACTGACTGTCTCCCCACCTTCAAGAATAGGCTCAAGACACACTTGTTCCGGGAATACAACGGTACCTAGGAAAGATCTGCTGGACATGATGTTAGTCTCTCCCAGGATCAGAAGGACTCTTACTTGGAGACCTGCTGCTCTTGCTGGTTAGCTGTAACTGCCTAAACTGTTGTTTGCTCTTCCACAGGTACACTCGTGCACTTTTAAGGTTCATGTTGTTCAATTGTAACTTGTTTAACTCCATGCTCTTATGATTCTTCCCTTTGGCACTTATTGTTGGTTTTTTCACAATATACGATCCATGTTTGACTACTTGCAATGTTGGGGATATCTCGTTGTTATGATCAGTGACCTATGCACTATTGTAAAGCTCTCTCTTGGAAGTCGCTTTGGATAAAAGCGTCTGCTAAATGAATAAATGTAAATGTAAATGTAAT
>CAEFZP010005759.1:0-72107 GCA_903064625.1 Mallotus villosus
GTAATAGATTATGATGTACACTTCATTTAACTGAACAGCAGACAGGCAGTCATTTTAATTCCTGAAATGGGGTGGGCTGCTACAAAATGATTTACACAACAATCGCCTTGCTCATTCCAAGACACAGAAACTGAATGTATCAGACAGCACTTTGCTTGTTAATTCAGTAACCTTTCTTCTTCTTTTAAATTGACACAAAACTCTAAAACGAGGAAGCTGTGTTTCCACCGCGCAGGTCTCCGTCTCTCCTTCTGTTGCGCACTGACGACAGTGCACATCCTCACATCCGAACACCCTTTAGGTTAATCCCTCACCACCCACACCTAAACCAGATACACTGTGGTACCCCACGCCACGACCAACATCAACATCTACTAGAGTAATTGACACCGACGATGCCGCACACAAATCCCAGGCGCCACGATACTTCTCACCGAGCCAAGACGTTACACTGCTGAGGCGGCTGTGAGCAAACAGCTTGTGCTTTTAAATGCACGCGTTCATTAGTGAGGCCTGAGAAGAGGCAGAGCCCTCCCCCGTCCTGCGGCCCGCCACAAACCCGGTCCGGCCTTGAGGGCTTTCGGCCTCCTCCCCGAGCCGACCGTCACAAGCCAGCCCACCTCTCCAACGAAGTCCGCAGAACTGTCAGCAGGAAAGGGCGCAGCTTCAGCGAAGTTCGTCTTCTTCAACACTTCCTCCACCACCTCCGCCAGGCTGTGTTTTCTCGACAGGCCTGTGTCGTTTTACAGTGTGACTAGTGTTCGTTCTCCCGACAAACGATATGGAGGGGAAGGACAAGGTGAACCTTAGACCCCTTCTGTCTCTCCTGCTCCCCGTCGTCCTTTTCTCCAGCTCCTCCCTCGCGGGTCCCCCGGGGTCGCCCCGGCTCCTTCCGTAGATCCGCCCCGCTTGCCCCCCTGCCCTGGTGTGGTCCCGCCGCCCGTGCCCAAGAATGCTATGACGCCCATTTACTGTTCTTCTTCTCCCCCCGATGCCCGGCACCGAACAGGTCCCTGTTTGACGTCACTTAAACATTCTGCCGACGACAGCCCTAACCCTGATCGCAGCAACTAGGGGCGGGGCAGGGGACTTCCTGGTTCCACCCTCAGCAAGAAGAGGAGTGGTTCAGGAATGATTACAGTGAACACTGTCTCAAGGTGTGTGTGTGTGTGTGAATACATGTAGATGAGCAAAGAGAGTAAAGAAAGAAAGAGAGAGAGAGAGAGAGAGAGAGAGGTTCACACGCCATCGACCTTGATCTCACCTCAGCACACCTGGAGGACGATTTTGTGTAGAAGTGTGTCATGGTTGTTGCTATGATATTAGAGACAGCAAGAGAGAGAGAGAGAGAGAGAGAGAGGTTCACACGCTCATCGACCTTGATCTCACCTCAGCACACCTGGAGGACGATTTTGTGTAGAAGTGTGTCATGGTTGTTGCTATGATATTAGAGACAGCAAGTGGTTTAAGGATGGTTATCTGTCGTTTGTGGTGGTTAGTGAGAACTCACACCTGCCATTGAGACCAGGAAATAAACTTCACAGACACAATCCTGAAATGTGAGATTCCACCACTCTGCTACTGCATGGTGCTGGATTTCGATCATTCTTCTCATCTCCACGCCCATGTTCCACACCTCTAATAGAGAGTAGAGGACACTAGCACCTTAGTCTACCTGGGTGTCTATTTCTCCAGAGTTGTTGAATATGTTTAAAGGCTCAGTGTTGAGGCCCTGACCCCACCCCCTTCCTCTTTCTGTTTATTCAAAATGGCTGCCGACCAGAGAGCAGGTGCATTGTTTAAATCTGTTTTACTTCAAGATATGAAAACATACATACACACTCACTCTCTGTCATTCCCTTACACATCATTCCATTATGACTTGAATAATCGATCATGAATTGAACACATAGTAGTCATGTGTGTTCATTTGCAATATGTATTCCTCATCACCAGGCCAAATACATAAATCACAGTACATTGCTGCAAAAAACTAAGTTGAAATCCTCCAAGATGGCTGCCAGTCTTACCCTGAATACAACAAGAAGCTGTTCTTCCCTTCCCTCTCATTGATGCTGCTGCTCCAGCAGACCACACGATACAGGATGGCTGATGCCACCACTGAGTCATAGAAAGTCCTTAGGGGTGCCCCCTGCACTATACATGTTTATTTCTTTATTTTTCATTTTTGGGGGGCACATCTGCCTTCATTATTCTTCATAGAGACGGTGTAGAGGGACAGGAAATGTTTGGGAGAGAGAGAGGAGATGACATGGAGCAAAGGGCAGTAAGGCAGCAGCCTACAAGGTACATTATTATTATTCAGTGAGCTACCGTGCAAACAACATGGACTGTGGCCCTCCAGAAACAGGGTGTTGGAGTTGTGTAGTTTCTATGTATGTACTGTGTGCTATGAGGAACATGTAAAACTTAATTCTATGTCAAAGCTAAAAACATGTTTTTTTTACAGATGGTGTATTATTGATCTGATATAAAGAAAGGAGGGGGATGTTAAACAAGTTCAAGGTCAAAACAAACCTTTGAACACCTGGATCAAGTTTCAGAATAAATGTATTGAATTAATGTTATTTTCTGATGTGAACTGTCTGCAACTTAATAAAATCTTGTCAGTTGTTGAATGTTGCATATGTCTTTGTTCAGGATAGGAGTAGAGTCCCTGCCAGTTTCCAAGTGGGAATATGCTTCAGTTCTAATACCCACGCAAAGGTTATGTGTTAGTACTTGGTAGTTACTAGTTGGTGTTAGTGGGTATTTTCATTTATTTAATATTTCGTTGACCATTGCAAAGAACATGTCTCCCTATGTTGGCCTCGTCAGTTAACCTCCTGTTGCACAAAAACATATCTTAATGTTTAATGTATTCTGTTAATTATTTTAAAGCCTCATGAAAACAGTTTGAAATGTAGACAGTGATATCCAGTGATAATGCACTAGTACAGAGATATTTGGATGTAATGTGTCATGTGACTCTTACCTAATAGTAAAAGGAAAATGAGAGACATGCTTTGTCATGAACTTTTATTCGTTTTTAAACCTTGTGGTATTTATGCATCATAACTTACAATTTGGTAAATAACAAACATCTTCTGTTCATAGTGTTCTGTTCACAATTATTTATGTAGGAAACCACATCACCAGTTGAATCAATACAAGCATAAGAGGCTGAACTCTCCATGTATTTACATGCATGGGTCTATGATGTACGATCTGTCTTCTTTATTAACAGACACCTGTTGGCTGAATGTTATCTTTGTTATCCCTTTCTACTATCAATTCTGTTCTCTGACCTTCATGCATCAGAGGGACATAGCATCACTGTCAGTGAATGTCTCACGGGTCATTGTCATGTCGAGGTGTTGGTTAAACTCAATCTCCAATCAGCTGGGTGTCAAATACTTATAAACACAGTACCAAAAATTGCAGTCAAACCGTCCTAGTGGAGACAGACAGAACTTTCTTCCACATGACATTAACCTACTGAAGCTGGTGCTTGACCTTGACCCTTAAAATCATCACAGGATCTGGCTTGAGTTGTCTTCTATACTTTAACATGAGAGTCAATCTCTAACAGTCTCTAACTCTGACCCTGACATTCATGGAGAAGAGAAAGAATTCTCCTTGTACGACCAAATCAAAAGAGATATGAAAGATAGACAGTTATGGGGACCTCTACTTCAGCTCACACAGTTCAGTAGTGTAGCCATAACACCAAACTCCAAACATAAAACTGGCTGAGTGAATGTGGTCTGGACTCTGTGGATGAGGGTCATTGTGTCAGATATGCTGTAGAAGGACAGAGTACCTGCTCCATGATCCAGGTACACTCTCTACTCTGTGTAGCCCGTTATCCCAGAAAATATCACAAAGTTGACTTCACAGTTGTCCACAATAGCCAGTCCAAACCCTCAGAGAAGACAAGGAAAAACTCCTTAACACTCTCAGAGCAGAAATGGAAGTTTGGAGGTGCAGTTCCACAACCAGAGATGTAAGGAGGGAAGGACACTAATGTGAACTACTCCAGCTTACACAGCTTGACAGTGGACTGAAGAATCTGAAATTCAAACCCAGGATAGAGTGGCTGAGTGAATGTGGTCTGGACTCTGTGGATGAGGGTCATTGTGTCAGAGATGCTGTAGAAGGACAGAGTACCTGCCATGTGATCCAGGTACACTCCTACTCTGAAACCAAAGCTTGATGTTTCTGTCTCAACATTATTGTGTCTGAAACTAAAACTATTAAAATCGTACTCTAAACACCAGGAATTATCATTGTATCCAAATGTAGATAGAAGCTTTGGCCCTCTTCTGCTGATGTCTTTATATGAGACTGCTATATTAACCCATCCACTGTACTCCACCTCCCAGTAACAGCGTCCGGACAGAGCATCTCCACACAGCACCTGACAGACGTCAGTGAATCTCTCTGGATGATAACGACATGACTGGACTGAAGTCATTTTTATTGTTCTGTTCCCCTCAGAGAGAGAGAGTTGTTTGTGTGCTGTGTTTGGGTCCAGTGTGAGCTGACAGGAATCTGGGAGAAACGCAGACACAGAATCAGAGAAATTAAGTTAGTCAGATAGTATCTAGAACGTATTTATTTGGTGGATAACTACTTCTAGTGTTTTCCATTTCTATCTCTGGAGTAATTTTCGCAGGTAGACAATGCATCAATATATAAAAGCCGTCTCACTTTTCCCTGATGGCAGCTGTGCTGCATCAGTTGTGCAACTGTCTAATGTGTGCTGCCTGCTTATTGTGTTCAGCTGTCATGTATGAATGGTGGGGGTTTATGTAGGACTGCACTGCCATCATCAAAAATACTAATACGGATTTTGTCTAGTAACTTATGGTTTGTGTGTAGAATAAGTGAAGAGATGAAAAGAACCGTTGAAAGGCACTCACATTGTAAGAAGTCTGCTCTGGTCTTGGGCTCTGGTGGCGGTAAAATATCTGCTGGCTTCACTAGAAACACACCAACACATTCACACAGAGGTCAGATCAAGTTACACACATAGTGGGTGACTGTGATGACTAAAATGTTTGATTAGTCTAAAGATGCTTCTATGATCTACAGTTTATCTACAGGATGCTTGTATGATCCCTCTACAAATCTAGTGTGTTTTACCCACCGGTGGTTGTGATCTTTGGCCACTCCCCTTTAAGGATGTCCTCTAGTTTCTCTTTCAGCTTGGACACAGCCTCCCTCACATCACAGAAGTACTTTAGATAAGGTGGTGAGATGGTGCTGGGTAAATCTGAAGATACACTGGTGCTGGAGAGAGACTGATAACTCTGGACAGAAAGAGAGATAGACAGAGAGAGACGAGTTAGTGGGAAACAACTGCACAATAAACAACTAAATAGTGAGTTACTTCCAGTAAAGTAGATGGAAGGTGAGTTACTGTACCTGGAGGAATCTGATGTGATCTTCTGTGTGTGAGAGCTGCTGCAGCTCAGCATATCTCCTCTTCAGATGAGCTATCTCCTGCTCCAGTCTCTCCACCAGTCCTTCAGCCTGACTCACTGCTGCCCTCTGCTGGGCTCTGATCAGCTCCTTCACCTCAGAGCGTCTTTTCAAAATGGAGCGGATCAGCTCAGTAAAGATCCTCTCACTGTCCGACTCTGCTGCTTGTGCAGAGCGCTGAACACAACACAACACACAGACACATCTATTAATTTCTGTCCTGTCCCACTTGAAGTCCAGATCTGTCTTCCAGAACTGTACTCACAGTCAGAGACTCAAAAGCCAGTTGGATCTCCTTCAGCTCCTTCTCTCTCTGCTGGACTCTTTTCTGAACATTCAGTCCAAGCTCCCGCTGAGGACAAACACACAAGGTATGAATAATGTGTGTTTTATAAGCACTGTGTAACTATGAATAGTTGGGAGAGCTTCAGGACAAGCTCTCCCAGCTGAACGTGCCTGATTCCACCTGCTGGTGGATCACAGACTTCCTGTCTGACAGGAAGCAGTGCGTTAAACTGGGAACACAAGTCTCTGACTCCCGGTCCATCAGCACCGGATCTCCTCAGGGCTGCGTCCTTTCTCCTCTGCTCTTCTCCCTGTACACGAACAGTTGCACCTCCAGTCATCCATCCGTCAAACTCCTGAAGTTTGCGGATGACACCACCCTTATTGGGCTCATCTCTGGTGGAGACGAGTCTGATTATAGGTGGGAAGCGGCCAACCTGGTGACCTGGTGCAGCCAGAACATCCTAGAGCTCAATGCTCTTAAGACAGTGGAGATGGTTGTGGACTTCAGGAAGAATACAGCCCCACTCACCCCCATCACCCTGGGTGACTCCCCAGTCAACACTGTGGAGTCCTTCCGCTTCCTGGGCACTATCCTCTCCCAGGACCTCAAGTGGGAACTGAACATCAGCTCCCTCACAAAGAAAGCACAACAGAGGATGTACTTCCTGCGGCAGCTGAAGAAATTCAACCTGCCAAAGACAATGATGGTGCACTTCTACACAGCCATCATTGAGTCCATCCTCACCTCCTCCATCACCATCTGGTACGCTGCTGCCACTGCCAAGGACAAGAGCAGACTGCAGCGTATCATCCGCACTGCGGAGAAGGTGATTGGCTGCAATCTGCCTACCCTCGAGGACCTAAACACCTCGAGGACGCTCAGGCGAGCGAGGAAGATTGTGGCCGACTCCTCCCACCCTGGACACTCCCTGTTTCAGTCACTCCCCTCCGGCAGAAGGCTGCGGTCCATCAGGACCAACACCTCTCGACACAAAAACAGTTTCTTCCCTTCTGCTGTTGGCCTCTTCAACAAGGCCAAGGGTTCACACTGACTATTGACTTTACTTTAATGACTCTAATATTCTGCACTACACTACTGCATCTTGTACATTTGTATTTTTTGTCATATTTGTATTTTTTGTATTTTTATATTGTAAATTAGGCAACTTATATTTTATTGTATATTTTATTTTAAATATAATTCCACTTTAGTATAGATAGTATAGTTATATAGTATAGATATTTAGTATAGACAGTCCACATATTTAAATTTAAGGATACTATATGTTTATTGTATGCACCTTCCTGCCAAAGCAAATTCCTTGACTGTGCAAACTTTCATGGCCAATAAACCCCTTTCTGATTCTGATTCTGATTCTGATTATCATTTCATGTCGTATTCTGCGTCCCAATACTCCCACTTCACCCTAGCACTTCACACTTCACACTCCGTTTGCGCGTTCGCGTGAAGTGAAGTGGTGTCCCAATTCTCTTAGAACGAAGGGGAAGTGTTGTTCAACCCTTCAAACAATCCCTTCAAACGGAGTGCGATCACAGTCACACTACGGCTGAAGGGAAAGATTACATTTCCCAGGATGCCTTGCGAACACCTTGGTAACCGACTGACTCCAAAAAATAAGTTTACAAATGTTGTATATCTTCGCAAATAACTATTAAAAAAATGTGAAACACATCGGGATATCTAGCTGATCATTATGCAAAATAATATTCCTTACAGTTGAGTAGAATACGATTGTTAGAAAAAGATCGCTATTTCACAAATGAACGTCTGTCTATGCAGCTGAGAGTAGCCGAGTAACGTTAACGTTAGCTAACGTTAGGATGTAAAAAACGCTATTTTATTATGACAGGTGGGTAAATATGTTTGCCAAAACCTGAAGACCTGACGTGTGTTCAAATTCGCAAACATAGGAACACTGTTTGCCTTGAGTTTTTGGCAAACGTAGCTAGCCTACAGTGGAGCTGGATATGAGCTAATAATGACGCAATGACGCATAGAGTGGTGTCCCATTTCGTAGGTAAAGATTTCAATCACTTCACACTTCACACTCCGTTGTGAAGGGGCACACCAGTGAACGAAGTGTGAAGTGTGAAGTGCTAGGGTGAAGTGGGAGTATTGGGACGCAGAGTTTCACAATGTAGTGAACGTACACTTCATATTAACTGACAGCAGACAGGCAGTCATTTTTACTTCCTGAAATGGGTGTGGGCTGATACAAAATGGTTACATAACTATAACCTTGGCTCATTCCAAGACAATAATAACTGAAAGTCTAATTACAGCAGTTTGATTGTTAACTTCAGGTACATTTTCTTTGTTATATTTCAATTGACACAAATCTCATCAAAGATGGAAGCTGTGTTTCTCACCTGTTTCTCAGTTCTTTCTGTTGCAGCTGAGACTGTATCATGACCTTTATGTTCATCCATCACACACACCAAACAAATACACTGCTGGTCAGTACGACAAAAAATATTCATCAACTCATTGTGACGACAGCAGATCTTCTCCTGCAGTTGTGAGGAGGCTTTGACCAGCTTGTGCTTCTTAAAGGCAGGAGATTCATAGTGAGGCTGTAGGTGAGCCTCACAGTAAGAGGCCAGACACACCAGACAGGACTTGAGGGCTTTCTGCTTCCTCCCAGAGCAGAAGTCACACAGCACATCTCCAGGTCCAGCAGAACTGTCAGCAGGAGGAGCAGCTTGGAGTTCTGTCTTCTTCAGCTTCTCCACCACCTCAGCCAGCATGTAGTTTTTCCTCAGAACTGGCCTGGGAGTGAAGGTCTGTCTGCACTGGGGGCAGCTGTAGACTCCCTTCTGATCATCCTGATCCCAGTAGTCTTTTATACAGCTCATACAGTAGCTGTGTCCACAGGGAGTAGTCACCGGATCCTTCAGTAGATCCAGACAGATTGAACAACTGAACTGATTGTGGTCCACTAGAACTCCCTGTTGAGCCATTTTACTGTTCTTCGTCTCAACCAGACGAAGGAAAAGACAGATCAGTTTTTTTTTCTGAAGAGATTTTGTAGGGAGGGGAGGGACTTCCTGGTTCCACCCTCAGCAAGAAGAGGAGTGGTTCAGGAATGATTAGAGTGAACACTCTATAAGGTGTGTGTGTGTGTACGTGCATATGTGTAGATGTGTGTGTGCAGGTGTGTGAGCATTTGTGAGGCTGCCATATATGGGGTTGATTTCTCTCTGTGTTATATATACATCTTTTTTCTTTGGGGGGGGGGATTTCTGCCTTCATTAGAGACGGTGTAGAGGGACAGGAAATGTAGGGGAGAGAGGAGATGACATGGAGCAAAGGGCAGTAAGGCCTCAGCCTACAAGGTACATGCACTTATTCAGTGAACTACCGTGGTGCCCACTCTTGGGTTGATAACTTCAAAAGACCTTCATGACAATACCTACAGAAATGAATATTACACTGTTGAAGTAGCAGCTGTTTTTAATTGTCTTCCTTTAAGCCCTGCAGATGAGACTACGATGCATCTGAAAAGCTTACCTATGGCAATAGGGGCGTGGTTAGCTAAATGTGTGAATTACACATTTAACATTTAGATTTAACATTAAGATTTAACATGTTTTATAAAATATAATTTTATTCTTTTGCATACTGCAGAACATTGCTCTAAATAAGTTATGTCATGTATTTAGAGGAATTTCTCCCTAAATGTTTAAAAAAAGTGACCGTTGAAAATTCTGATGCATTTATTTGTGCTAAATGTGAGAAAACTGAGCAGGAATAACGGACGTGCAACCTTTTACAAACGGCGCCCCATATATGAAAGCTAAAACCCTTTTTTTACAGATGGTGGATCATATATCTGATATCAAGGAAGAAGGGAATAGTTCAAGGTCAAGAGACAAACCTTTGAACATCTTGATCAAGTTTTGGAATACAGTTTTTTTCAGTCTCTGACAAGCATTTGTCCAAACAGTAGTCACATTTTCCAAACTCTAAATACAATTAGCACAGCATCAGTCTTTTTTGGCTATACAATTCACATATTTCATGTATTTTTCACACAATATGCAGTCAGCGAACACATTTCCACAACGCTTACATTTTCTTAACAGACAAGCTATACCTCCCAACAAAATGATCGATTGTTTGTGTAGTATTTACGTATGTTAACACACAACATCCCACAATAGCAAAAACAATTATCCAAACCTTAGATACAGTATCAAAACATCTGCTTCTGCAATGATATTAGTTCAAAAACAACATATCTCAGCTGAAAAAAGAAAAAAAAAGACAACTGTAAAATTTACACACAGCTGATTTATGTTGGGTAAAGTGGGCCAACCACAGCTGATTCCAGTGTGGCTTAGACTCAGTGGCAGGGGTTATTTCCTTCAATTACTATAAAAGAAGGACTTTGAGGAGTGATGTTTTTGGAAACAGAAAAATTCAAACACTGTAATGTCTGGACGAGGAAGAGGAAGAGCAAGGGGCCCAGGGAGAAGAGCAGTTCCAGTGAGAGATGGAGGGAGAGGTACAGAATCAGTGAGAGATGCAGAAGGAGGTGCAGGTGCAGTGAGAGGAGCAGGGATGGGGAGAAGAGCAGGCCCAAGGAGAGGGCAAGGTAGAGGTGTAAGAATGCGTGGTGGTGGCATTCCAAGGGCTGCAAAAACAGTAGTCAGTAATGAAATTCGTGCGTTGCTGTTTATTTTTTACGGAATGTGTTTCATGGATATTTTGTTTACTGTAAGCATTACTGTAAAATGTTTTCTGTTCTATTACTGTATATTGTAAACTTTCTACTGTACTTCCTTTAGTAAACAGTAAGGAAAAACACTGAAATGTGTTTGAATTTGAACATTATTGTACATGTGGACATACAGTTCCCAACCAAGACATTTAGTGTAAAAGGTGGATTGCATGTTTTGCATGCAAATACCTGAAACATAAGTCTCTGCAGTTTTTATAATGTCAACAATAGCCAGTATTTTGAAACCTGGTGTACTTTCAATGACTGCATGTACCTTGTGAAGTGAAAACAAGTGTTATTATATGACAGAATAATTTCATTTCATTCATATTTCCAGTGTTTTGGTAAAGTCAGTGTGTGCAGAGAAATGGAGAGTTAGTATATATTTAACAAAATGTGTTTTTGAGAAGAAAATTATCCATTTGGCCAATTTTGTTAGGTGTCAGTCTGTGTTAAGAGTTTAGAAAAAGTATCCGAAGTATGGGTAAGCACTTGTTAGCGGCTGTAAAAAACTGTAAATGCATTGAATACATTTATTGAATTAAATTATAAAAATATAAAAAACAGCAACTTAATAAAATCTTGTCAGTTGTTGAATGTTGCATATATCTTTGCATGTCTTTCTAAACATATATGGTAATACCCACTAAGTTTTGCTTAACGTTTAGTGTTTCATGTGAATTGTTTTAAAGCCTCATGAAAATTGTTTGAAATGTAGGCAGTGATACTCAGTGATGATGCACTACAGAGATATTTGGATGTAATGTGTCATGTGACGCTCACCTAACATTAAAAGGAACATGAGAGACATGCTTTGTCATGAACTTTTATTAGGTTTTAAACCTTGTGGTATCTATGCATCGTAAAAATTTGGTAAATAACTAGCATTTTATGTTCATAGTAAATATACAAACAAACACTTTCCTATAACTACACTGACATTTTTTTATGCAGGAAAACACATCACCAGTTGAAGCAATACAAGCATAAAAGGCTGAACTCTCCATATATGTACATGCATGGGTCTATGATGTAGTATCTGCCTGCTTGATTAACAGACACTTGTTGGCTGAATGTTATTTTTGTTAATCCCTTCCTACTAAAATTTCTGTCCTCTGACCTTCATGCATCAGAGAGACTTTGCTAGCGTCACTGTGTCTCACGGCTCATTGTCATGTCGAGGTGTCGGTTAAACTCTATCTACAGTTGAGTGTCAAATACTTTTATACCCAGAACCTACAAATGCAGTCAAACCATTCTAGTGGAGACAGACAGAACTTTCTTCCACATTACATTAACCTACTGCACTGCAACTGATTTAATTTATCTTTCAAGTAACTACTTAATGTCTCAGAATTTACATCAGGGGAGAATTTTGTTGCAAAAACACTTCCCAACTTAGTCTTTACAACCCGTTTCAATTTGGTTTGGCCTTGGGCTGAGCAGTATCTCTACTTATGTTGTCGGCGGCCGCTCTTCACTACCCTCCATCCAAATGTGTCTTCCTCCGTTTCGCTGGTAATATCTAGAACATATTTATTTGGTGGATAACTACTTCTAGCATTTTCCATTCCTATCTCTGGAGTAAGTTTGGGCAGGTAGGCAATGCATCAATGTATAAAAGCCGTCTCACTTTTCCCTGATGGCAGTTGTGTTGCATCGGTTGTATTTAACTGTCTAATGTGTGCTGCCTGCTTATTGTGTTCACCTGTCATGTATGAATGGTGTGGGTTTATGTAGGACTGCACTGCAATCATCAAAAATACATATATGGATTGTGTCTAGTAACTTATGGTTTGTGTGTAAAATAAGTGGAGAGATGAAAAGAACTTCTGAAAGACACTCACATTGTAAGAAGTCTGCTCTGGTCCTGGGCTCTGGTGGCGGTAAAATATCCACTTGATTCACTACAAACACACCAACACATTCACACAATGTGTGCTGCTTGCTTATTGTGTTCAGCTGTCATGTCTGAATGGTGGGGTTTATGTAAAACTGCACTGCCATCTCAATAAAAAATACTAATATGGATTGTGTCTAGTATAGCTTATGGTGTGTGTAGTATAAGTGAAGAGATGAAAAGAATCGTTAAAAGACACTCACATTGTAAGAAGTCTGCTCTGGTCTTGGGCCATGGTGACAGTAAAAGATCCACTTCATTCACTACAAACACAAACACATTCACACAGAGGTCAGATCAAGCTACACACATGTTTGATATTGGGTAATGACAAATATTTGATTATTCTAAAGATGCTTGTATGATATACAGTGTTTCTAAAGGATGCTTGTATGATCCCTCTACAAGTCTAGGGTGTTTTACCCACCGCTGGTTGTGATCTTTGGCCACTCCCCTTTAAGGATGTCCTCTAGTTTCTCTTTCAGCTTGAACACAGCCTTCCTGACATCACAGAAGTCCTTAAGATGAGGGGTGATGTTGCTGGATAAATCTGATGATACACTGCGGCTGGATAGAGACTGATAGCTCTGGACAGAAAGAGAGATAGAAAGAGAGAGACGAGTTAGTGAGAAAGAACTACACAATAAACAACTAAATAGTGAGTTACTTCCAGTAAAGAAGATGGAAGGTGAGTTACTGTACCTGGAGGAAATGGATGTGATCTTCTGTGTTTGAGAGCTGCTCCAGCTCAGTGTCTCTCCTCTTCAGCTGAGCTATCTCCTGCTCCAGTCTCTCCACCAGTCCTTCAGCCTCACTCACTGCTGCCTTCTGTTGGGCTCTGATGTGCTCCTTCACCTCAGAGCGTCTTCTGGCAATGGAACGGATCAGCTCAGTAAAGATCCTCTCACTGTCCACCTCTGCTGCTTGTGCAGAGCGCTGAACACAACACAACACACAGACACATCTCTTAATTTCTGTCCTGTCCCACTTGAAGTCCATGATGTGTCTTCCAGAACTGTACTCACAGTCAGAGACTCCACAGCCTGTTGGAGCTCCTTCAGCTCCTTCTCTCTCTGCTGGACTCTCTTCTGCACATTCTGTTGACTCAGTCCAACCTCTCGCTGAGGACAAACACACAAGTTAGGAATAATGTGTTTTATAAGAACTGTGAAATTATGAATATTTATCATTTTATATCCTATTAGATTAATGATATACACTTCATTTTAACTGACAGCAGACAGGCAGTGATTTTCACTTCCTGAAATGGGTGTGGGCTTATACAAAATGATTACATAACTATAGCCGTTGCTCATTCCAAGACAACAAGAAACTGAAAGTCTAATTACAGCACTTTGATTGTTAACTTCAGCTACATTTTCTTATTTATATTTCAATTTGACACAAATCAGTCAAATATGGAAGCTGTGCTATATATATGCCTTTTCTTTTGATTTGGGACCATATTTCATGTTCTCATCTTGTTTTGCCCATAACTCTGTCCAGGAAGCTCCCACAGGCCCCAAAGTTGGCCTGGTTTATAGAGAAAGCACCCCCCTAGCGGCCTTTTCTGGCAGTAGACAGTATTATGCCCGAATTGTGGCTACTATATCATTTGTAGATTTTAGTAAGCCTCACCAATTCCTCTCCCATAGTGTAGATCTATTAGGGCGATTGGAATTGAGTGAGAGGGCTACATGCTTGATGATTATACCCTACCCAATCTTGAGAGATTAATACTGAGTCAAGATGAGAATCCTGTCGAGACCTTAAGAAAACCTCACAGCGATGTGTCATTGTGTGTCGGTCACAACTATGATATCTATGTACTATGATTTATTTTTGAGACTCGTTAACAAAGTGTATGTAGTATTGACCTGTCTTGTCAAGAGGTATAACATTAACATTGCCATTCTTCTTCATAACACGTCAACAATGTTCTATGAATACATTATTTCATATAAATAGTAAGCTATACCCCGATAGTATTTTTATTTATATGGCACCATTCACAAATCAACTTCACAAAAGAGAGAAATCATGTTAATACATTCTTCAACATCGGTCTTGTCTCTGGCACACTCAGTATGGTGGAATTTACTAGAACTATGAAATGGTAACAGCCAACTCTTTAACAATGCTACTTGAAACAACCATGTCTTCACTTTGTTGTTCACTCTTAACTAAGAAACATCTAAACATCTATGGATTGCCACAAATGAGATTCAACACAAAAGTGAAACTCAACTCAGTTTATTGACCACACATCAAACATTATTTCATATAAAGAGGGAATGTATCAAGTATAGACTATGAAAGTGCAAACAGGATTTCAAGGATTAGTTGCTTTACAATACAAAATCGTAATGAGTTAGAAAATGTTTACCATTTCTGAAGTCCTTTGCCTTAGCATTTGAAATTAGATGTCAAGGTAAATACAAATTCCAAGTATTTGTATGCCCTATTTCATGCAGAGCATACTGTTATATAAAGAGACAATAGTATTTCTTCTTACTCCACAGCTTATCCATTCAACATTACTTAAGTCCAACATAGTTCACTAGATCATTTCTGTGGTTTCAGTTAAAATTACTATTACTTTAATACAGTCAGACATGAGTTTGGAGAAAAGACAACTCAAGAAGTACATTTTCGGTCATATATTTTTTATACTGAACATCATACTTTGTAGACGTTTAATCAACATATTTTGTATCAAATCCTCCAATATATCTTGATAAAAATATGTATTTCTAATATGATTGACTTCTGATTTCAAATAACTAGTTAACACACAGATTATGCTTTGCTTAACTAACCTTCCTGAATACAAGCTTTTATGTAGGAAGTTAAGAGAGTAAATTATTTTTGTAGCCAGGCAAAATGTATACTGCAATAGTGTTTTCCTGCAGTAGAAAATACAATACACAATCTTTCGTCAAATAAAGACTTAACTCTGTACTTCAGTTGCTTGGCTATAGATAATTCTGTATCTACCAACAGGCCCACACGTTAGTGCCCTGCAACACAAATTCAACAACAAAAACATTTAATACAAATATGTATTTGGAGATGAGATGTGGTTCAAAACCAATGTTCCATAATACAAACTTGAAATCATGTAAAATCAAAGGGTTATATTTCAAGGCATTAGACAAACAGACTCTGGAAACACAGGGAGGCTACAAATGTGTAATACAAAATGTATAAAAAATGACAGGTTAGGACACTTGTTTTGTGTGAAATTGAAAGTGAAATTGATCAAACAGATGTTACAGGTGTCTTTATACACACTGTTAACCTACTATAAGCACTCAAAAATGTGGCAATAAATAATAATAGTTTGACATAAAGGCACTGTAATGAATTGCGTAGAAAGAACTGTTTCAAGACAAGTTTACATGTTTCTGAGGTACGATACATGTCATGTCCATGTACTGTAGCCCTGGAGTTGGAAAGCCCTATTGAGGCTCAACGTACAGTTTTCAATGACCAGTGACAGGTTACAGTGATTAGGTTTAACGATTCATTCACAGAAAATAACTGATTGCAATTCTACCTGCTGCACTCTCCTGCTTTGCAGCAAGACAGCAGAAAGTCAGATCTCCATCCAAGCTGTCTGTCAACATCAGGTCATACATTATACAATAATGGTCAGGGAAACCAACTACCTCTGCAATGGACAAAATTTGCTTTAAATTCACTTGGTGATAGCCAACAGCTAACTGTGCTTTTGCTAATCAGTGTTTGGCCACTAAGCACAGGCAGATAAGGATCTTAGAAGTTTGATTGGGTGTTACTCCGACTAAGTTTGTTTATACTGGGGTAAATCTACAAACCAGCTGTGCAGCCATCCTTCACAGGAGAGCAACCCTCAGATTGGATCTACACACAGTAGGCTTTAACTCCAGTGGAAAACATCAACAATAATTACAGACTTGCAAATGTACAGTGCAGTCCATAAGTCTTTGTACAGTGACATATTTGAGCCTTTTCTCTACTCCAGCACATTGTATTTAAAATTAAAAGATTATAATTTTAAGGTGCAAACTGTCAACTTTATTTACGTCCCATAAACTGCAAACCAAGATGAAATCATGGTCTTTTTAATATATAGCTTGTAAAGTAATGACAGTTAAACTAACAGGAGGTGGATAATCGTGAAGTGTCCCAGACTTCAGTCATTGCATATAAAAGATAGGCCTAAGAAACCAGAAATATGTACTTTCTATAACTTAATTTGGGTTCCTGCCAATTTGTCCAATTGCTGAAATGGCAGAACCATGTATTAAGAGCTGTAATTTCTACACTGTTCTCGGTTCAGGGATGTAATTACCGTCAAATTACATCTAAAAGTCTGCAATCTATCTGTAGTTTAATTTCAACTGAAATGAAAATAAAACCAATTTCAAAATGTTTTAGTCAACAAAATGATGACCCTGTACTTTATATAGTTTCACCTCTTTATCTAATCTAAAACTCATTTTAAAGAAGCAACATGTTCATAACCGTTTCAGGCCATCCATTTTATGTAACACCCTTCCCATTAAAAACAACCTTAACTCGACTGAGGTGGCATCATATACCTAGCATCGGCTTCCAAATGTCTGGTGTACTAAGTAAACACACCTGTAGCTAAAACTGTTCACATCAGTGAATGTTTTTCCAACTAGCGTGTCCTCTTTCCTAACCCATGAGCCTTTGTGATGAGCCTACATTGTTTTGAGTGGTTTTGCCTTCTGATGGTTGTTTTTCCTGTGACATCTCAGCCAGCCAAACAAATCAGACTAGGTGCACTTGCTCCTCCCACTCAGATGAGCTGGTGCTGGGCTGGAGGTCAGAGGCGGAGTCACATTTTGGGGTGTCAGTGTGAGAGATGTTGAGGTCATCCCCAAGCTCTGCTGCTATGTAGGGGAGAGCAAGGGGCAGGGCTTCGACATCCACAAGGTCTAGCTGGGTAGGCCTCTCTGCCTTCTCTTCCTCTGAGGTGACTTGGTGAGGGCAGTGGTCAACTTGGTTAGCTAACTCCTCCGGTTCCTCTTGTGGCTTGCTGTTAAGGATCTGGAGGAGAGGGCCTTGGTCTGAGCTGCAGACCGTCTGGACTAGGTCGGAGGAGGGCACCAGTGTGATGCTTTGGGGGTTCATGTCATGGAACCAAGCCATGATGTTGCCAAGAAGGTTGGCGTTGGCTGCAGGATCATGACCTGCGGAGTCTGTGTTACTCGACGATGAAAGGATCACGCCCGGAGACTCAAAGGTGAAGAGGTTGTGGAGATTGTCGCAGTGTTGCTGGGCGTTTGCAGCAGTGGTGCTGGACGTGACAGCGTAGTGACTGCTGAGTGTGCCCAACCTCGCCAGACTGTCCCCCAGCTCCAATAGCTCAGAGCTGCTGAGTGACGCCCGAGGCACCTCCAGACTGGTGGGAAGGGAGTCCAGTCTGGAGGGCAGCGATGTACCTATGGCCCCCAGTGATGCCTCATTGACTAAAAACTCCTGATTCTCCCCTCCCATTGCAAGTCCTGACTCTTGGAGTGACAGCTGTATAGCCAATAGGATATTAGGATCATCCTCATCTAATGAGCTCAGACCCTGGTACAGGAAGTACAAAAGAAGAAAAACTTTGAGGGAAGTTAAAACAGCCAAGAGAAAGTTGAACAGTCAAATATACCATTCTACATTGTTTAAGAAAATGCAAGGCTCACAATTTACATTTACTACTGTTGAAACTCAAAATGTATTTTGTTTGACAGCAAATAAACTGTCTTGGGGTTACATAAGCAGGAAATCTTGACACTGATATGAACAGATATCTGAGAACTCACCATGGAGGTACCTTGTCTCCTACTGCCTCCGATGTCATGGCCATCTAGGGAATAAAAGAATGTCAAAAGATCTTAACCACACTGAATGAAACTCTGCCTCACAATTCCCCAAACATCTATTATTTTTGGAAGGTCATAATAATGACCTTTTCACCTTTTTAAAGAATCTTCCAGAAAATGGTTATAATCAATTTAAAAAAAAACTTTGGTGATGATATTTGCATTACTCATCATTCTTCTATTGTGTGTACTACTATGCACTGAAGTCAACCAGAGAACTGCCTGACACAATATTGTAGCCAAGCATGGACAATCTTAAGGCTCGAAGTTTTAGGTTCCTTTTCTACCATACAATATGTCAAATCTCAACATAATTGAAGATTGACACAAACAACTGTTTGAAAAAACAAGTAACAGGAGATTCAACTCACACCAACTCAATAAAGGTGGATTATTTGTGAGAAGACACAGAAGGACCCCATTGCTGAAACCAACAGCGAGGAGAAGACACCCTTCAAAACTACGAATGAAGTAGCTTAACCCGGAAGAGTGGGCCAAACTGCAAAAAGTTAGGTGCAGGAACTTACATTTACATTTAGCAGACGCTCTTATCCAGAGCGACTAACAGTAAGTAGGGTGAAGTGCCTTGCCCAAGGACACAACGTTATTTGCATGGCCGGGGATCGAACTGGTAACCTTCTGATTAATAGCCCGATTCACTAACCGCTCAGCCATCTGACCATGGCAAAAGAAAGAGCTTGATAGTTGTTGATCAGATTTTGAATTTGATCAACTATTAACAGACAACTGCAAAATGAAATAGAAATGTGAGTAAAATTGCCCCTTTTCAAAAGGCATAAAGCACACAGATGTTTTGTACCTAAAGTGCTATCACTGGGGTCTTCTGGTTCAGGAGTGTTACTGCGCAAGCTGGACATGTCGCCACGTCGCCTTTGCCGGTGTCTCCGTCTGTACTGGAACTCTGCATACTCCTGAAACAACAACATAAATAACCACCAAAACATTAACAAACTTAAGTTCGAACAAGCACAATATCCATATTTACAGACACTTCCTTCCATGTATTCTCAAATCCCCAAACAGCTATCAGGACATAATTGACTAGTGCTTCAGGGTTACGTTGGTCATGTGATCGAAGGTCAGTCAGTGATTTTATTCTCAGAATGATGGTGATCTAGCTGGAACTATATCAGTGCCTGGGACCCTTGGGGTAGCCATGAGGCTGTGGGGGGCATACAGAGAACTTCTTGGGCTTGACAACTGTCAGCAGAATGCTTTTATACGTCTTGACATTCACAACTAGCACAGAAATTTATGTTTGAAATAAAAACTTCATTATGATGATTGACAGCCCTACTGGCATTATAAAACATTTCACTTTAGGGAGTTAGACCACTGCTTTCATATAGCTTCATATAGCTTAGTACATCCTTTGAAAAGCAGAATTTGTACGAGGGGTGGCTTCTGTCTGGCCACTCTACCATACAGGCAGGGGCGGACTGGCCATCGGGGATACCGGAGGAATCCACGATGGGCCGACGGGGTTGGGATGGTCCAAAATACCGGCCCACTTCCATCACCAACCGGCCCTCCCTCTGACATCGCCGGCACCTTCAACGATTTTCCATATTACACAGCTTGCACACGTATAATATATAGTTTCCATGCCTTGCCTCTCAACATTTGCGTCACTCGCTAGCAGACAAAGTTGTTTTTGAGAGTGAGAGCATGTCATCGGCACCAAAACATCTTTACATTTTGGTGCCGATGACATGCGCTCACTCAGAAGCTGAAGGAGATGAAAAGCTCAGGGAGAAAAAGAACGATACGTGCGATGCATAGAGTGGGCAACGCGCCATGTATTGAGTGGGCAACTCCCGGCCACTTTTTCCCTCCAGTCCGTCGCTGCATACAGGCCTGATCGGTGGAGTGCTGAGATGGTTGTCCTTCTGGAAGGTTCTCCTCTCTTCACAGAGCAACCTGGAGCTCTGTCAGAGTGACCATCGGGTTCTTGATCAGCTCCTTGACTAAGGCCCTTATCCCCCGATCGCTCAGTTTGGCCAGGCAACCGATGCTAGGAAGAATCCTGGTGGTTCCAAGCTCCTTCCATTTACAGATGATGAAGGACACTGCTCATTGGGATCTTCAATGCAGGAGAAATGTTTCTGTACCCTTCCCCAGAACTGTGCCTCGATACAATCCTTTCTCTAAGGTCTACAGACAATTCCTTGGACTTCATGGCTTGGTTTGTTGTCTGACATGCACTGTCAACTGTGGGACCTTATATAGACAGGTGTATGCCTTTCCAAATCATGTCCAATCAACTGAAATTACCACAGGTGGACTCCAATCAAGTTGTAGAGACATCTCAAGGATGTTCAGTGGAAACAGGATGCACCTGAGCAACATTTGTGTTGTGACACTCACAGCCTTTGTCATGAGTGTCATGGCAAAGGCTGTGAGTACATGTGATTTTTCCTTTTTTTAATTGTAATGCTAAAATGTAATGTTTTGTGTAGGTATTGTGTATAGAATTTTGAGGGAAAAAAAATAATGTAATCAATTTTCGAATACGGCTGTAACATAACGTGGAAAAAGTGAAGCGCTGTGAATACTTTCCGGATGCACTGTTGGTACTCTATGTAAAGTTGAAACCAGAAGTTTACATACACTGTGCAAAAAGACACATCACTTCATCACCTCTTCACTTTCTCACTGTCTGAAGTTAAATCAGACTAAACCTCTCCTGTTTCAGGTCCGTTAGGATTACCCAAATTATTTAACTTTTGCTAAATGTCACAATAATGAGAAAGATAATATTTTAGAGAATTTTTCATTACTTTCTTCAAGGTCAAAAGTTTACATACAGTTCCTTAGTATTTAGTAGCATTTGAACTTCATGACTTTGGTCAAACGTTTTGGGTATCCTTCCACAAGCTTCTTACAGTAGTCTGCTAGAATTCTGGCCCATTCCTCCTGACAGAACTAGTGTAACTGAGTAAGGTTTGTTGGCCGCCTCGCTTTCAGTTTTCACCTCGTTTTCAGGTCTACAAGCTTCCCCCTTGTGAAATAAATGTTGGGCCTATGTACAATGAATGTGTTTTAGTTGGTTAAGAAACTTGATACAATAAATGTTGATTCAACTCCATTTGGCAGAGGAGACATGAAGTCTAGAAACTTGAAGTCTGGGTGACCTGGGAGAGTTCTTGTCACCTGGGGGGAAGAGACAGTTGGTCTGAAGACAATGTGGATTCAACTGTATTGTTCTAAGGAGTTAACCAATGATAGAAGATATTTGGTATAGCTGCATGTCTGTAGGATGGACCAATGACTTTTTAGAACTGCCGTATCTATAAAATAGTCTGTTGAAGAATGTTCTTCGGGGGGGTTCAGGGCCATCAGCTGGGTAGTGCTGGTGGGCTGGATTCCTCCCGGTTCCATTTTAGAATGCTAGATGGAGCTGTATGGAATTGTCTTTGTGTTATTGTCTTATGTTTGTGTGTCGATGATGTTATGTTGATAACGTTATTATGTTTACATCTACGTCAAATAAACATTAACTCTATACTTCACCCGACTTCAGAATAAAAGATTGATTCTCTCAAAAATCGCCACGACACCCTTTTTCCCCCAAATGTAACAGTGGTCATTATGGCCAAACAGCTCCACATTAGTTTCATCAGACCACAGGACATGTCTCCAGAAGTTAAGGTCTTTGTCTTGGTGTCTTTTTGCAAACTTTAATCTGGCTTTTATGTTTCTTTAGGAGTAATGGCTTCCTTTTTGCTGAGTAGCCTTTCAGCCCATGTCGGTGCAGGACTCGTTTTACTTTCTTACCAGCTTCAGCCATCATCTTCACAAGGTCTTTAGCTTTTGTTCTGGGGTTGATTTGCACATGTCGGACCAAAACACGTTTATCTCTGGGACACAGAGCCAGTCTCCTTCCTAAGCGGTGGGATTGCTGGACATTCCCATGTTTATACTTGCGTATAATTGTTTGCACAGATTAACCTTCAAGCAACTGGAAATTGCACCCAAGGATGAACCAGACTCAAAAAGTGTTATGTGTCTTTTTGCACAGTGTATGTAAACTTCTGGTTTCAACTGTAGTCTGTGCTGGTACAGATTAAAATAGTGTATTTGCAGGCTTGTCTGACCTATAACTAAAGTTACAGCTTATCTACAGCATGTTAGCAAGTCAGGGAATTAGTTGCTTAATTATTTAATTAATTACCTCAGGAGATGCAAAACCTAAATATTCCCAGTCCCACGTTCCACCAGCAAAACTGAAGAAAAACAAATCAATTAGTATTCATAGAAACATAAACAATTGAAAAGTGAGCTTGTGTGTGTGTGTATAAACACATGCACATATGTACATGGGTGTGCAAGTCTCACCTGCGCCGTGGGGCCTCTGGCGAGTCATTGGGAGCCACCCCACGGGCCACCGAGGCCAGGAACTCCTGTCTCTTCTGCTGCACCAGGCAGGCGGCACGGATGATCTTATGGCGGGGTGTGCGAAGGTAAGGCCGGTTGACTTTCTGTGCAAGATCCTCCGTCACCATCTCCAGGTCAGTCTGAGGAGGAGAGACGACCGATTGTTCAAAATATGTCAAGCATCGGTTATCCGTCAACGATGCATGGTACACACCTGCATGAGCTCGAAGATCTCCTTCTTGGTGCTTTTGGGTTCCAGGAAGAAGCCGTAGGGGTAAGAGGACTTGAGGATGCGGCGAGTTTTGAGGAGTTCCAGCACAGCATCCTCAATAAAAGTTGTGTCGGGAGGCCCTCCATCTCCTGAGTTTATAGATACCAGATTTTCACTTTTACACAACAAGTTAGCCAACTCATGTAGACATGTAGTATATTAAGAAGTGTGTCCCAATAGTTTATGTGATGTTTTAGAAGTGTTGCAAGCACTGAGTGTGTGTGTGTGTTGGATTGGGCAGTATTCACTGACGTCTGCTCAGAGCTCTGCTCAGCTGTTCCATCTTTTCTTTGGCTGTTTTTAACAGGCGCTGCTCCAGCTAGATGGGAGAACAGACCGGGCTTTAGCTTCAGGACTAAACCCTGTCATCAGGCCCAATCAGGGAATGTACCTGGTGCACTGCTGCAGATCGAGCCCTGCTCACCTGGTAGCTGTGTTCATGGTTTTTGAAGCGTGTGTAGTAGTGCATGAAACGGTCCAGTTCCTGAAAGCTCTGGTGCTTCCTTTCCGCCTGCAAAGTCAAGTCAGTAGTATGCGTTACTACACTGAGGATGTACCCTCTCAACACAAGAAGCCATTTTTCCGTATTATATAGCGCCGTTAGGGATCAAATTGACCTGTGAGACTACAGACAGGGACGTTGTTACTGACATGTAACCCTAGCCCTTCAATCATTCAGAATGTTTTTTTATTGGCTAAAGGATGTCAGACACATTGCGGGTTAGGCTAGACTGAAAAAGAAAAGGGGGACTTTGATTGCGAAGGAGAGAATCATGTGCGAGTGGAGACAATAACGGTTGCCCGGCCGAATCAAGTCACGGAGCCCCGTAGTCTGTCCGTGTCTCAAATTATTATACATTATAAGCTTTGAAGAATGATTGGTTACACTATGTGAATCTAATGATCATAACTGCCCCTGCCCATGCCGGCATCTCCTTTCATTATTCCTTCCTTATTCTATTCATAAATGAATTAGCCTACACATTTTCAAAATAGTTGCAAACTCTCAAAGCAGAGCATGTTAGCGTAGCGGGGAGCGTGAGTGGGCAGATTTTGGACAGAGCGCAGAGCGGGATTTATAAAAGGACGGAGCGTTGCCCTATGTCCCACTCCAATTTCGCTTCAGGAATGCTCACGCCACGAGTCTGAAGTATGCCCAAGCCGGACAGTAGACTATTTTCTGTCAAAAACTTGCCTCAATAATGGAGTTCACCAAGTACTTCAAAAAAGAAACTGAAAAGTCATACAGGTGTACTATTAATATAAAACTAACTAACAACGATAATGTGGTACAAGAAAAAGAATGTGGTAACATCGTTTCAGTCAGTAAAGATTAATTTTGGAATCCAAAAAGACACCTCTCGAACACACGAAAGTTTGCTATGTGAACACGCTGAGGAACTTGATTTGTTTAATTTTACAGGACTTTTTGTGTTATATTCCTTTTTACGCAGGCCTAATTTGTAATTTGAAATAAATCATTTCTATTTGAAAATTGTAGTCGTTGCTCTTTAGTTGTTTGGGCTGTAGTTTAAGCTAAAAGTCAAATAAATGCATATTTTTTCCCTTTTTTGGAGCGAGCAGGAGGGCGATTTTAGTGGAGTGGGATGCAATCTGCGTCGAGCGATAATGAGCGGAGCGGCCTGGTGCGGCTTTGAGCGGGGGGGTTAACAACTGTGAGCGAGTAGCGGACATTCTCACCACTCCACTCCGCTCATATGCTCTGTCTCAAAGTTGTATTTATCTCGCTTATATGTGAACATGCAAAATGCATTTAATATACGCTTTACAAAACATTGTAATTTTACAATTACAATTATTGTTTTCGCTATGTCATAACATAAGAATTGCACTTACCAGTCAACACACAAACGCCCATGTGAAGTAAATGCACTTTATAGAATTCACAAAAAAAAATGTATAGGCCTGTAAACTATACATATTTTATTTAGGCTATATAGGCCAAACCTTTGTCTGAATGACAGCCATCTGCTGATAGAAAGGCGAATTGCAGCCTTGAAAGGCAGGATTCTTTTTTTGGGAATGCGCAATTAAACCAAAACACAAGCAAAATAGCGGTAAATGAGCTTTTCCCTGTGTGATTTAGAAAATGTACAAATAGTGGGGGAAAAAACACACATATCTAGGACAAGTCAAGAAAGCAGGTTCCTGGAATTTTGAGTGCGAAGAAGAAAAAAAATGACTGAGCCCAAATGACCCCTCTCGGCACTTCTAGCGTTAAGTCTACCAAATAGCCAGGGCAGTAAAGAAGGAGTGTTTTGATATCTGTGTGAATATGAGCCTAATAGCATGTGAATGTAGAATGTACAGCTGTCCTACCTCCACAGTCATGTCTTTGGCCTGCTCCTCCACCTGCTGGATGACCTCGTAACGTGTGCACCGGTAGTAGCCTCCAGTGGATGAGCTGTGCTTCTTCCACTCCTCCAGGCAGATCCAACAGAAGTCGTACTTGCACTGCACACACACAGGGTAGTCAGCAAAGTGTGGTTCCAATTGAGGAGTCAATTGACGCTGCAGTGACAATTTACAATGTTTACAGTTTCTGGAATTAATTACACTCAGCAGTGCTTCTGTGACTTTGGAGGTGGAGGGTCGCACACTCGATAGCATGGACAAACTACATAGGGAGAGAATCGTATTTAAAGGCAACGATCATGTGATGCCATTGATTGATAGGCAGGAGCGCTAATCGACCTGAACCCCAGTGACCGCCTGACCAGGGAACTGGGGGAAGAAAGGGCATTCTTAGCGGGGGGGAGTGAGTAGTGTACACTACGATAAAACCCGAGTGCAGGGATCGGTCCTTCCTGACTGAACTTGCGCTAGCTTCATTTGTTAGAATAGCTTGTTTCAAAGGGGGTTCAGCTTGTTTCAAAAAGAGTTCTTAATGAATGAATGCAATATGAGTAGGCTAAATGCTTGAAAATATCACTAGAGGGAAAAACTTAAGGTGACGTTTAAGTCATAGAGGTTAGAACCATTTTTAGACCGGATTGCCCAATATCTTCGTTTGATCCAACTTTTCAACTGAGGCTGCTATAGTTTATCACTATTCCCTCTTGCAGGGCAAATGAGAAGACAACCGTTTCATTCTACACTTCACTTTTTGTATTTTTAATTGTAAATGAGCAGCAAAAAAAAATGCAATCTTCATAAATATCTAGAATCTAGATTAATCTCACTGTAATCTTGGAATTAATCTAGATTAACGCAGATCAGTAGATCAGTGGTTTCCAAACTGGAGTGCGACCAGACTGACCACCGGGGGTGCAGCACGTTAACGCCAATAACGGCCCACCACAATTTTTTTTATAAAATACAGAAATATCAGTTGATAAACTGACCCATCTGCAACAGACGCAAGCAAGCACACCCTACAATTTCCCCAGAAATTATACCCTCTCTAGAATTTATTAATATTATTATTTACTTTCCCACCCTTAAGGATCCCTCAATATTTGGACTATTTGGACTACTTGGACAACATTAGTGTCAAAAGGTTTGTCTTTTCAGCAATTGCATTGCTTCTATTTGAATTTACGTTCCTTTGCACGGTTTAGGAGTTTACAAAGTTTTTGTGGCAAAAAGTGCCTTGTGTGCACCAAGGGACCCGTTAGCAACGACGCATAGATACATCGTTCTAGTAAGACAGCGATATCAGCGAGCACTCAGCATTAGTACCATAGCTAAAAGTCTAGTAAAGTTGAGGTTACTTTTCGCTAGGTACCTACCAACATGTCTTGATTTGCTACACTTATTTCTTTTGGTGAGCCGTCTCCCAAGCCCTACTTACCCGGCGTTGTGGAGCCGACCAGCTAAATCGTTTTTTTGCACTAGCGTTGATACCTGTATATAGGCTACCTACAGCTGGCAGCTGTGCTTCATTTTGCTCCTAGATTCAGACCTAGCCCCGGTAAATTGTAGAGATAGCTAACGACTACACTTCTGTTGTGTGGGCCACACAACAGTCGAAGGTCGTACAAAAATACAGGAGCACACCCCACAATTTCCCCAGAAATTTAATAATAATAATAATAATTAATAATAATAATTATTATTATTATTATTATTATTTTCCCCAGAAATGTGACCCTCTCTAGTTGTAGGTATTATTATTATGCTTGGTCCATGGCAGCCCATAGACCAGTAACGTAAAAGTTGTGAAACTTAGCATATTGAAACTACAGCGCACTAGGAACTACCACACCAAATTTGGCCCACCTGAGCCATCTTCGATTGTGAAGATATATAATAATCGAATATTTAGCATTTCTCTGTTCTCACGTTTTACATTGATCTCTGCTGCACCCCGTATTAGTGACACAACCTTTTTTTGGAAAGCAAACACCTGACTAGGGCTAGTGACATAGATGGCCCTACAGAACACACCTCAAAGTTGTCTGAAAGCTGGTATGCATGTCTTATTCTCTGTCAAGGACAAGAACAATGAATCAACTCGAAACAATCTTTTGGTGGCTAATTTTTAAATGTATTATCATAGTTGTTGTGGTGGTTAACAGCTTACTGAATGCCTTCGATTGACACGTCAATTTTTTCTGTCTCTCCACACTAGAGTTCAGGCAGGTGATTTAGTCTCTGAAAGTTGGCGTACCTAGGTTGGTCTTCGTCTTCCACGGATACTGCATATAACCCAACTATCGCCTCGGGCTTGTAGGATGCCGAATTACAGTAATACGGGGATTATTATAATGTTATACGTCAGATAAAGGTTTAGGCGATGAGACTGGCCGCGTAGTCTTTTCAATGCAGGAAAAACCCTGGGATTGTTCTCTTAAGTGACAATTTGTGAAGAATTTCAAAAAATAGCTTTAAATCAGCCATTGCTCCAATTGTCTTGAAATGTTGTGTACATGTAAGAAATACATGTC
The DNA here is from genome assembly GCA_903064625.1 of Mallotus villosus. Lineage (NCBI taxonomy): Eukaryota > Metazoa > Chordata > Actinopteri > Osmeriformes > Salangidae > Mallotus > Mallotus villosus. The sequence goes on from CAEFZP010005759.1 coordinate 27,882, forward strand.
TGTATCATGTCTTTTTTTATTTATTATTATTTGCGATGCTGCTATTGCTGCTTGCAGCTATATTTAACCGTGTAACCGTTAGCCGACAATACGAATGTTTTGTTGGTAATACTATTGTTTAAACTGTGTTGCCAATTTAGTGATAATGTTGCTAGATTTAGCAACATTTCACCTTCCCTAGTGACAAACAGTCGCATCTAGGGCTAGTGACAAATCTTGCAACTTTCTGGTACTTTGGTAATCTCTGTATTCGTTGTTAAGCAGTAGCAGCCGACCAGCCTGCGCTCTCTGCTCTCTCGGATTCAATGTGTTTCATTTTGTAAATCAGTTTTTGTTCTGTTGCTGCTATCTAAAATAAATCAACTCCTTGAAAAAAACATTAATTGTATTTTCATGGGTCAGACACTCATCCGTTCTAAATGTTTTATCTTGTAGGTTAACGGTTAATTGTCATCACCGAGTGGTGGTTATCTGTGAATTTTCTCTCCCAATCGAGCATCCCTAGTTACAACCCTACCTTTGCACACTGCATGTGGTTACAGCCCTCATTCTTCTGAATGGGAGACTTGCAGTTGGCACATGGCTTGGAGTTAGAGAGTAGCCATAAGCAGTTGGCCGCATCTTCATACGCCTCACTCACACCAGCCACTTAACAGAAAACACACAAAAATGATTCTTACAATTCAAATACAAATAACATGGCATCATTTCATAATACAATTTGTCTGAGCATTTTTGGAGGTTGTACTGTGAGAATAAGGGGAGAAAAAAAAACTTAAAACAAAATGTTCAGTACAAAATATTGCACTTCATCATTGTCATTACAACCTAGAGCTAGTAACTTGGCTATATGAATAAATGTAAATCTACTCACATTCCTCTGGCTTCATTTCATTAACTTTATGCAGCCACATCCTCCATATCTCACAGTCACATGGTTCATGGGCCTCACCATGGCACTCCCTTCAAACAGAGATGAGCACTTAGTTTGGCCCAAAGTTACAAAGCAGTCATTATTCTTACCCACACATATTTCCCACATGACATTAGGTACATTTCCACTACCTTGGACTACCTTGTTTGTACCTACAGTTATATTACTTGACAAAGCAGGAGAAAGTCACTTGTGTAGAGTATAAGTGGACTTTATAGCATTGAAGGAGAACTGAACGAGCGACAAGAGTGGCTTGTTAAAGACCTGACAGAAGGTAAAGCACTACAGGCACCTGGTCCTTTTCATCCTGTTGTTGGCATGCCAAGCTAGCCAACACGCAGAGAGGGTAAATTTGCAGACGTGCAAGCACGCACGCACACACACACAAGCAGGACCAGTTACACAGACACCAATTTCAAATTTCATTCATAACCCTTCGGGGTATCCCATCTGATGCAAAAACTGTTGTACCATATAACAATGAGAGGCACTGCCTCATATACTGCTCGCCATATAAAAGAGACAATGTGTACAAAGGAATTTTCCTCTCTGAGATAAAGTGTTTGTAATAGACTGGCTACTGACCAACAGAAAATATGTCCCTTGCCACAATCGACGGCCGGGGCCCTTAGCAGAGGGAAACTTAGAGGGTCAGACGAGCTGTTGCCAGGATCCTGGATGGAAAGACGTACTGCCCGCTCACAGCCTGCCCTGGGGCACCAGCGGATGGCAGGGTTGTTATCCACAAAAGCCTAAAGAACAGCAAAGTTAATGTCAGCTTTGTGTCTGTCGATTGTTTAATCAATGATGGATAGCTTTCTTCCACCAAATTAGCTCTGGATTTTGAACTGTTCAGAATGTTCTGACATTTTCCTGACAACCAAAAACCATATAGGGTCTTATTTAGAAGATCAAGGCAAAATAACACTTAACCAGGCTGCACACATACAGTTTGAGGATTGATGACATGCCAATTCACTGACAGAGGGCAGATGCTATGGCAACCTGAGGACGGCTGGTATATTACTTTAATACCTGTCACTCACAGACATGTTGAGATAACGGAGTACCACTGTAACTGTCAACCAGGATACACCCACCAGATATTTTGTATACTGACAGTACAGTTGTGGCCAAAAGTATTCACAAATTCACAAATGTTGTGTTTTGCAGTTTGCTGTTTAAGTATTTGTAGATTATTTTTTCACATTTCTATGGCATACTGGAAAACAGTAGGCATTTCATACGTTTTAAAGGCTTTCATTGGCAAAAACATTTGATACAAAGAGTCCCTCATTTTATATCTATAATCATTCAGAATGACTTCACCTTTTCCCATGTGCTGAGGATATGACATGCATGACGTGCAATGATGGTTAGCAGGTCATTTTATGCCAGGGTCCAAAAACTGAATTGTGGGTTTTTGGAAGTGAATTTTTTGGGCCAATTAAACTTTTTCTTTATGTATCTGATCACTCTGCACTAGGGCTGAATGATTTCGGGAAATATGCTAATTACGATTATTTTGACTAATATTGCAATTGCGATTTAATATGCGATTATTATATGATTTATTAATAAATATAGATGTATACTACTGATCTCCAGTAAGCAACATAACACACAAAGTTCCGAAAAATTAAGGAAAACCTACCGCCTGTACCTCTTCGAAAATATTTTGGTAAATCAAAGCTAAACGTAAGCTAATAACATGTGTGTTGCACTTTCTTAGCTAAAGCTAGCTAGCTACCATTTTGGGGAAAAAACTTGCGCTGTAGGGGCCGTCAGAAATATTTAGAACTCACGCATCTAAAGGTTAAATCTTAAAAGAAAAATAAACACTGTCTGAACATGTCTGATCCAGTCACTAGCCTAACAGAAACAGTATGCAGGGCTCTCGAGTTTTGAAGACAGGCAAGAGTGACATTCCCCCCCACACTAATAATATTGTTATTAGTGTTTTTGTTGTTGTTGTTATTGATAATTGCTCTGACTTGCAGAAGACAATATTTGACACATGGCACTGACAATTCAACCAAATACAAAGTATTTATTCAATTTCCATGTGAGTTATTGAGTGAGAGTGTATGACTGGTGTTGTGTGGCCCCTTTCTTTTTTTTTATTGGCTGACACTAGTGGCAGTCTCGACTAAGAACTCCAGGGGAGACGCGCTTGATTCCTGCCAGTTCCATAGTGAAAGCAAGATACATTTTGGTTGGGTGCTGCGGCATATGGAATATTTTATAAATAGTTTTTCCCAGTAGCGGCTGGTGATTTTTTTTTGGAGGGGGGGCGCAGTTGGCCGGCGCGGGGGGGGGGAGGGGGGGGGTGGTCGTTACACAGAACTTTTTTTTTAACATTAAATATATATGTATTAGCTATGTTGGATGCTGTCCTCCTCTCCTACTCTTTCTTCAATGCCTAACGAATCTATCTCTTGACCCTGTATGTATGTTTGAGCAGCACTGGTTGAAGCCTGAAAATATTGTAAACAATCTTTGCATATATGCAGGTAGCAACGCTAGTGCTAAATAACTATTTTGCTTGTCGGCTAGTAGGGCTCATGAAACAGCTCACTAAAAGAACGATGGGGAAGCCACTTGTCTAGCAGATTAAGACATGTTCGTAGGTACCTAGCGAAAAGTAGCCTCAACTTTCCTAGACTTAGGCTGCGTCCCAATACTCCCACTTCACCCTAGCACTTCACACTTCACACTCCGTTTGCGCGTTCGCGTGAAGTGAAGTGGTGTCCCAATTCTCTTAGAACGAAGGGGAAGTGTTGTTCAACCCTTCAAACAATCCCTTCAAACGGAGTGCGATCAGAGTCACACTACGGCTGAAGGGAAAGATTACATTTCCCAGGATGCCTTGCGAACACCTTAGACATCAACCTAGACATCAACAGCGACGAGGACATTCTTAATTTTCTAAAAGAGCAGACAAGTGTGAACACAGAGAAAAACGACAAGCGCTAGGCAAATTGCTAGATTTGGTTGCTCAGATTGGTTGCTAGGTGCTAACACCTGAAACGCTGTGAGAAGACTTGAGTAGAGCTGGACAAAACAACATGTTTTAAATGAAAAGAGCTAAAAATGCTATATTATAAACAACTTACTAACCTCGACCATTCGGTCATGCCGGGAAATATCAAACGCAGCTAACAGCTGAGTTACTGTCGCTAATGCACCAAGGCTGAATTTCGGGAAAGAAACTTCAGCTACAGTATTTGGGGACCACTAAAGCCTATATAAAAGCATGCAAAAACAGCATATCATGTGACCTTTAATATTTTTACAATTGATAGCTAGCCGGCCATTTAGCCTACAGGTGCCGACTTGAAACCAGTTATCGCCAACATACCACCTAGGAAGACGTAGTGGTGGCAGTGACTGTTAGCTTTGCAGTTTGCAGTTCGGCCGTGTAATGGCACTTGTCACCCCCCCATACAGGTAGAGCTATCCCCCTAGCACAGGTGCTGGACACCCGGTGTTATTGCCCTGGTTTCCAGACTATCTTGCTTCCGTAAGCATGCGAGCTGTGCGTTCACCTAACAGCAGCAGCTGCCGTTGGCCTCTATCACCAGATTCGTCACAATTCACACAACATTTAACATTATTGGCGATTTTCTTTTGTAGGCTAAGAAAATAAAACAGTTGCAAGCTGGCATGAAGTGGATTTGATCGCACTAGAGCGAAAACACATGATCGTTGGTCCGTTGCTATACAATGCGAGCTATTCAGGCTCATGGAGGAAAAGTGCTTTCAGTCATGAATTTATTGGCATTCAGGCAACATTTTGTATGGGTTCATCCAAAACAACTGGTTTTCGTGGGCACTCCATAAAATACCCGAATGTGTAGGCTAATCACGTATTTGGGGTTGTCTTGAGGCAATAGCCACATTTCTTACAAATTAATACTTAAATCGTCACTGTGAACCCAGACAATAGGCAACAATCAAAATACCCTTAACCGTAAAGGAAGATTCTTTTTTGCCCCATGGTGGCTTTCTACACTTGCCGTCTTGCACACGAATACGGTGCTCGATAAGTCTCAAACTATTTAAGACGTCAATGTCTATGTTCTGTAGAGCACTTATCCGCCCAAGTACCTCTACAAAATCTACAATGTATGCCAAAATGATATCCCCTGACAAGCCATCAATTTGATCTACTAAGGCCAGCATGCCAACACTGACACGACTACTGTCTTCCATCATCTCTCCAATCTAGGTGTCCCTATCTGCCTTCGATCTTGTGCAGCTGCGTTGGTCTGAAGATAACCACACCCCTCTTGTTTGCATGTGAGACTGGAAAGGAATACAGCACAGAAATAAATGTGGTACTCGGAATTATATGTGGCGTTAGGAAATAAAAGTCTGAAAATATAAATAAATTTCATTTTGAAATAAATAAATGTATTTATTTATTGATGTAGGTAAATGGATTCAGCTATATAATGATATGATGCTATATTTATTGCCATCTTTTTTAATTTCAGGGTTTATTTCATATTTATTTATGTTTTTTTTATTTACCGATTTATTTAATTAATTGTGACTAACATGGCGTTCCATAATCATACAGGTCAAGGTAAAGTGTAAGGTGCAAACTTGATCCTTCGTCTGCAAACTGAGTTACTCTTACGTCACGTGTCCAAAGTAAAATCGCAGCCTTTGATATTATCGCAAATTCAATTCATTGTTCAGCCCTACTCTGCACAATAATCGATAAACAACACCAGAACAATTGAAGCAGTAAACTTTGCAAACACAAAATGTATGTCACTGCCAATACTTTTGGCCACAACTATGTACCTGGGGATATGGAGTAGCACTCTATCAGATAAAATATATTTATCAGAAGGTAAAGGTATTTTGGTGTTAATGACACAAACTACTGTATTTTGGTTATTTGAACTGGGACTTGATTGACAGAACGAAAATGTCTTATTTGTACTGAAATAAGTATATTTCCCTGTGCAATAGATTGGTGTCATGTTTGACAATGTGAATACCTTGATGTCAAACTGGAGATAACGCTTATCCATCTCCCTGGAAACCACGCTTTCAATGACCTCCACAGGCACTAGCTGGAAGCAGTCGTAAGCAGGGCAGAAGATGTTGTGGGCTTCCCCCTCCTGAATCTTAAGGTTCAGGAACCTTACACGTACCAAGATACAGACACACATTTTGGTGATCACTCTTGAGCTATTGCTCACAAATGAATTACTAAGAAACAAGCAAGCAACTCACCCTTCCCAGCATGCCCGGCAGAACTCGTGACCACATGACATGTCAATGGGTTCCTCAAAGATGGAGATGGTGCTCATGCAGATACCACACTATCAAAAATACAAGACAAAACAAGATTAAGAGAAATGATTAAGAATCAAAGCATTACATGGTAGTTGATCATTAAAATTCCTCTGCCACAGATGTTTTGGGGGCAAGACTTGTATAATGTAATGGTACAATGACATAGAAGAGATACAAGATGGCAGGGGTTTAATTCAAGTTGTACGAGTGCTAACAGTGTTTCGTATTTGGTTTGCTTGGAAACTGCATGTGTGAATATTGAGCATCTTTTGACATCCTATGAGACCCTGAAAATGAAATGTTCTGAAGACACTGTACAACTGGATTGCTGTAATTGCCGGATTCAACCAAATTCTTCATTAGGATATCAAAGCACGAAACAGAGCGCTCTGTGACCCGTCGTACCGGAGGACACGTATTACTAAAGATTGCTCGGCAGAGAGGTGACGAACAATATACATACAGTCTTATATAGCACCTAACATCTGGTCATTTCTATGTAACAATCAATCAATAAAAGTCATTCACATTCTTTTAACACAATACAGTGACAGCTGAAACAACAGCCTTAAGGCCGAAATATTCTACTCCGTTTTCACGGACACAGGGAACCCCCACCCGATGTGGAACACCCTCTCCGAGCTCCGAGTTACTAGTCTTTCCCTCATCTGTCCATATTTTACTGCCATGAGTTTGAGAAATGCTTGTGGCCAGCTAGTTAGATATTTACACCCCTAATGAAGACAATGTATAGCCATATATAATTGGGATGACTTCTCAAAAGTAAAAATCAACTACAAAGCTAATAATAAACTGTCTCTCTAATAGTAATTACATTTTGTGCTAGCCTTTATCTTTGCTGGCTAACATTAACTATTGCATACTACTGTAGACCAGAGTGGGACCTGGTCTGGGGCCTCATAGGATGTCAAAAGATGCTGAATATTCACCTATGCAGTTTCCAAGCAAACCAAATACCACTGCATTGAACTGAATAACGTTATCTAGCTAATCAAGAAGTTGGAGCAAATTTCTAAATTAGCAGTTTCTTGAAAAAATAAGACAATATTCAGCAACTACACTGCCCATTTCTCGTCACATTTTTATTCAGATGCTGATTTACAGGTAGAGTTTACCTGAAATAAGAAAAGTTAAAACACAGTTATGAAGTTTTTCCAGTTCTCCTAGCATTTCATAATGACTTGTGGGATATCAGATGCGTTCTCGCTGGCCAAGTCACCAACTGATGCATCTCGATAAAAGGGGCAGATCAAGAACAAATCCGTTTTAGGCTTTCTTGGTGACTTGTGTTCTCTGGATTGGAACCATACTTGGGCAATGAAAGATGACAAACTACCAATATCTGCCATGGTCCACATGCATGTACTACAGCAACCGAAACCAAGGTTTGATTAACTTATCAAAAGCCTCATCTGATAATAATCAGCTGCTACACATGCATACACTCACATAAGGCATGGTTTTTCCTGGCTCAAAATGAGGTGGAGGTGGTAACCTAATTACAAGTAGTAAATATAACTGCAAGCAGTGATGGCGGATTCCTCCGAACATTGCGAACCATTGAAAAATCTATATTCTTGACTAATTGTAACTGTATAGAAAAATCAATGCTGCAGAATTACCAATAGGATACCAAATCTGAAATGCAATAGCATCAAGATCCACAAGGGCCTTTATTTCAAGCCAAGAAGTGAAAGGATGGGGCTTGGTGAGCCTATCCATTCCAGAAAGCCTTGTATCTTTGTATACAAAATCGGAAATGCAAGACCATCAACCAACATCCACAACACCTTTGCTAAAGACCAAGGAATGAGTGGGGTCTTGGTCAGCCCACAATCTCCTTAATTGTTGTGGTAGTTAGTTTGTGATATCCAAAATGCAATTCTTGATATCCAAATTGGAATTCTTGATATCACAATTCAATTCTGGATATCAACAATTCGAATTCTTGATATCCAAAATGCAATTCTGGATATCAAACTAGCATACATTTGCGTAATTGAAGCTGTTAACCAATGGGTAGGGGAGTGGGGGAGTTTAAAAAAACGTTGCGTCCACTACGCAGAGTTGGGATTCTGTTGGGTTTTATTCTACTCGTAGCAGACGGGTGAACCCAGATAACTATGTTACACGTACAATAGCCTACATTCATAAAGGTTAGGACAATTATTACGTTTTTGGGGGTCTCAAAACATCCAACTTAATCCATTTTCAAAATCAATGTTGAACTAAACCGAACTCCAATGGATTGCAAAGTCTACAATGGCCGCAGTGGGCACGCTCTTAGCGTAGAAAATGTTACGCCTGTGCAAACAGAATTTACGTAGCCTGCCTACTCCTCCACATGATAGTCATTAGCATACATTGTTGATATCCAGAATTCAATTCTGATATCAAGAATTCGAATTGTTGATATCCAGAATTCCATTCTTGATATCCAAAATGCGAATTCTTGATATCCAAAAGCAATTGTGATATCCAAAATGCGAATTGTTGATATCCAAAATGCAATGTTGATATCAAAAATGCGAATTCTTGATATCCAAAATGCAATTGTTGATATCCCAAAATTCGAATTCTTGATATCCAAAATGCAATTGTGATATCAACAATTCGAATTTTGGATATCAAGAATTCATTGATTAAATGATAAACGGCTTGCCATAGAGTGGTCAAGGAAAGGCTGAGTGTGTGAGAATGGGGAGCGCATGCGTGCAGAGGAGCAGAGAGAGACTTTTCATTGTAAATTTCACTAGAAATTAGCCAAGCTAGCATTTTTCAAATATTCACCAAAAATCTACTTTTCATCTTAAAGGCCAACTTTTTCTCAGATTTGTGTACTAAACATTCTCAAGAGTCTTCATATGAACTTGTGATTGAATCAGAGTATCAGTTTTTGACTGGCTGATGTGTTAAGCATTATTTTAGCGTTAGCGATAAATTCGATTTGCTTTATATCAATCATTTTTGGAGGTATGAAGTTGCCTTTGCACATGGTAACACGTTTTGATGTCTACCATTGATATACCAAGTTTAGTGTTGATATCTCAGAAATTTGCTGAGATTTGATTCAAATTCTTGTTTGGTGGCTTATCTGCAGAATTTGATTGGCTGTCACGGACAAACGGTTTCAGAAATAGTCTTGATCCAGGGAATCCAATAGTACCTCATTTTTGAAAATCAGTCATACGGTTCAAAAGTTGCGTATGGAAACAAAAGTCCAACTTTGACCCATTGGTGGCGCTAGAGTGGTGCAATGGGAAACATGAAACTTGGTGTAAGTATAAAAGGGACCGTCCTTAATGAGTGTGCCAAATTTCACAAAAAGTTATCGAAGGGGTCTAGGGGCTGCCATTGACTCCCATGGCACAAGAATAATAAGAAAGCCATCAATAACGATAGGTTCCCTCCTTACGGAGGAATCCTTATAAAACCACCAATAACAATAGGTTCCCTCCTTACGGAGGAATCCTAATGATTAGTTTTAATAATTATGATTCAAGAAAATGACAATTATCATGTTATGGCATATTGTATTTATTATAAATAAACTTTGATTTACACATTTCATAACCTGCAAAATGTTGCTTTATTACAGGGTAGTTGAACACTTCTCTATTCATTCCAGGAATCTGTTTGTGTGTCCTACTTTAGTTTCTCACGATTATCTAGCGAAACGGGCACTCTGCAAATTTCAACATGTTGCAGGTGTCCTCTATAATCCGACTGAGTGCAGTGCCGCGATTGTTCGGATCAGCATGTTTAAAAAAGAAGAAGAAGCTATTCTCGTCTTTCACGTGCGTCCATGGGATTCATGGGAACTCATTCCAGCCCCTTTACTCTGATTAGTCCTCTGGTCATCCCTTTCCCCTCACCGTGAAACCCAGCAACTTTCGCAACAGATTTCATGTTCAGCTTGCACGCTTCACTAGCTCGTGCACTTGGAGGGTATCGGAGGCTATATGATAATTTCAGTGAATTTAGTTTTGTTAACAAACTAATGCATTTAACAAAGGCATTCACAATTAAATGAAACTAAGCTCTTAACACACCGGAGCAAGGAATATAGGGATATTCTGTTTTGTTATTTAGAAGCTAATTCACTTTCACAAGCGATATGGCCATAGTGCTGACGGTTGGCGTAACATTGAATCGGCTGCTTTCAAATGGGTTTGCTGACCATGTGGATTTCAGTACAAATCAGTGAATTTTGTTACATAAACTTATGTGTTAACTGATGTCAAAACTGCCTGCACATTGCAAATGTACATGCAAGCTGTATGGGAAATTAGGCATACAAATATGACTTCTGTTATTAACAAAATGTCTAGATATTTGAGGCGGTAAGACAAATGAAGAGAGAACCAATATAATACATTTTGTAAAAACATAAGCAATAATTAACGTAGGAAACAACAAACAAATGAAGGCTACATAATAATTTCCATGAAACCACTGAGAAGAACTGTAATCACCAACTGCATCACGGGCACTATGCACTAGTGGCATAAAAATCCTGACACATTACCGTATTTTGCAGAAAATAAGCCGCATCTTGTATAAGCCTCACCCCACCAGAATGGGAGCTTTATGTTTGTAAATCTGAGTATAAGCCAAACTGGAATATAGGCCACACTTGATAAGGGAACAATTATACCAAGCAATGCACGAGTAAAGGCCATCTTACAGCATGTTCGTTGTGTAACACACAAGTAAGTGCATAATGTGTTTTCTATTGCCCGGGAAATAACTAATATTTAAATGGCATTCATGCCAATGACAGACACCACCACAGCTAACGACTTGTTTGTTAGCCTTGTCGGTGCCCTGGATAAACTGGAGGTGGACTGGATTCGCGCTGTCAGTGTGGCTACCGACGGTGCGCCTTCTATGATAGGAAGAAAGGTAGGAGTAGTTGTGAAGTTGAGAGAAAAGGTAAATGCGGCTAATCCAGAGCAAGTATTCTGGAACTTTCACTGTATACTGCACCAAGAAGCTTTGTGCTGCAAGAGTCTGAACATGGACCATGTAATGCGTGTTGTTATTGACACTGTGAATTTTATCAGAGCCAGAGGACTTAACCATAGGCAATTCAACGCTTTTTTATTGGAAAACGACATTCATCATGGCCTTCCCTATCACACCGATGTGCCTTGGTTGAGCCGAGGCGCAGTGCTCAAACAGTTCTACAAATTACGCACAGAGATAGCGGAGTTCATGCTGGGGAAAGGGAAGCCTGTGGTGGAATTGGACGACCCAGAATGGACTAGAGATCTTGCCTTTTTAGTGGACATTACGGAAGACCTAAATTTGTTGAATGTTACTATGCAGGGCCGCAACAAACTCGTCACAGAGTATTATGATAGTGTTCGTGCTTTTCAAAGTAAACTTGAGTTATGGAAGACGCAGCTCTCCAAGCGCAATGCAGCCCCCTTCCCCTGTCTAAAATCTCAGCCTGCCAATCATCAGAGTATGGACAAGTACGCAAACTTGCTTTCCGGACTCAGGCATGAGTTTAACAATCGATTCGCGGTTTTTCGCTCTCTATTCACCATTGACGCTTCCGAGGTCCCAGAGGCAATCCAAATGGAACTGATAGAACTGCAGTGTTGCGCACCGTTGAGGGATAACTACACATCTCTTGGAATCGAATCATTCTATCAATCCTTGCCACCACAATACCCAATGCTCACGGCCTTTGCAGCTAAAATACTTTGTATGTTTGGGACAACATATCAATGTGAGCAGGCCTTTTCCGTAATGAACATTAATAAGTCGAAAGTGCGCAATCGCCTGACTTACGGACATCTGAATGATGTCATGAAAATAGATACTGCCCAGATACTGTCCCCCAATATGGACAAGCTGGTGAAACTTAAAAGGTGTCTGGCTGAAGTGTTTTCATGTGCAGGCCTTCAATAAATATAATAAAAGCAATTAACAGTCTATGCTTGTGTTATTTACAGGAAATTTCCTTTTTTAATTTATAAATGTAGGCTACTTGCATGGATAGGAAAATGTTACGTTTTTAGAGGGTAACTGTCTCCTGCTTTAGGCTATGTAAATGTAGGCCTCATTGTGAGAATATTTTGGTGCCAATGCAATTTCTTATTGATGTGTGTAGGCCTTCATGAATAATTTAAAATAGCCTACCTATCCATGTTTGGAGTCAGTGTTTGGCCAAAAGTGTAATCCGGCCCCCTGAGGTCTCACTTGGAAAAAATCTAGCCCCCTGTCCAATTTCACCCTGGCATCCCTGCTTTAGGAGGGTATTTAACATTAATATGAGTTCCCCTAGCCTGAATTGGTCCCCTAGTGGCTAAAAATTTCGATAGGTGTAAACCAAGCCCTGGGTATTCTTTTCCGCCTTTGAGAAAATGAAAGCTGAAACGCTGGGTTTTTAAAATGTTCCTATTGTGACATCACAATAGGGAAGGTTACCTCCCCTTTCTCTGATTTGCCCGCACAGAGAATTTGGCCCACCAATGAGAAAATTAGCTACGACCAAGCGAGCGCGATATTCGTTTTTCCTCTACATATAATCATGGCTTGCAATTGACCGAACCATGGCAGTTAGCCCAGCCTCTTTCTTCCTCATAGCATTTAAAGCTACAGACACAGAGACGGAACGTCCTTAGCAAAGCTCATTGTGGGACTTCTCATAGTGGCTGTAATTCTGCACCAAGGCTGAATTTCGGGAAAGAGACTTCAGATAGTAGATGGGGACCACTAAGGCATCCAAAAACAGCATGTCATGGGATCATTAAGCACATTTACTGACAGAGCATTGCGCTATCTATCGCATGGAATGGTGTGTTCAGCACAATTTTGTCATGCCTAATGAATACCACTTAGCTATTACAAAGGAGACACTGCAGGAGTAGGCTACATGATGGAGGGCAAGATGAGCTGGTGGCAAACGACCATGGCATTGCACCTCAGCACGGGCAAAAAAGGTCCATTCATGGAACGTTGGCACTAGACTGCGTTGGTATATGGTGACGACTGGCCTCACATGCCTCAAGATGAACCTCTTATGGCCTCTCATCTACACCTCAGCCAATAGTCCATGACTTCTACTGTGCCTACCTTTCCTGCCAAGACTGACCGCTTCCAGACACTTATGACAGAGAAGGTGTATAAGTTGGTGGCTACAGCTGTTTTGGCATGCAACGCCTCCTCCATGCTCGATACATACCAGGCAGAGCTACGGGATGAAATTGTCATCTCAAAACTGAGACAGAGATATGGGATTAAATCTGCATCATCAAGGATCTTAGTCTGAATCTCCACAGGTGCGTCGTTCAGACAACTGGGAGAGCTCTGGGTCTTATGACTACACGGTAGAGAGAAGACTTCCTCTAGGATCACAAGTATGCAAAAGCAGTACTAAAAAAAGGTCTCAAGGGAGGAAAGTACTACCCCCCCGGGCTCTGGTCCCATTCCCTCAACCAAACGAGTTCCTCAGCCAGGTTAGGGGTGCACTTTCCTTTTGCTGCTAAGCCTTCTTAAAGGCAGGGTAGGCAAGTTGCGCGAAGCTAGCTATTTTAGCTTGTTTGACAGGATTCAAACCAAAATATCCCACCTCCTCCCTTTAAAGCCACTCCCACAAAACTACAGTAACACTCATTGAGTGGAGGGCAGAGTGTGCGCAGGTAGGTAGGTAGACAGACAGGTAGCCCGTCCAATCACTAGTCAGGGTACCCCTTAATGATTGGTCGTGTATATTCCAGTATTGCGACGCCCACAGATGTCAAAATGATTTAATAATACTGTCAAACCTTTAGATATATTGGTTGCTATCAAGACGTGGTTACTTTCGGCAAATATGACTGAAGTGCTTCTCAACAACATTGCCTAACCTGCCTTTAAATATGATTGACTATTAGTCAATTTTATAGTGGAATATAAACAGACAGAAGTTTTACAATATATATATATTGAAATGATGCATTCAATAGTAAATAGTAAGTATACCTGAGGTACTAGACGTTCCTGCCTCTATCCCTCCTTAACTCCTTCTGAGATCACTGAACCTGGTTTTCCACTGATTAGGTGTTTTGGAGGCCCCAGACAAAGATACACTGACAGCCGCTACTAAATCCTTGCACACGGTTCAAGCCTTAGAAATCCATGTATTTGAGTTGAATGTCTCCATAAATAAAAAAATTATCTTATGTTGGTAAATGTCCATATCAGACATGAAAAAATACTCCTGCCTCATTCATGATGCCCACAACCTGATGTGCAGGGTAGGAGTGATGTAACATGTTGTGCCAAATACAAACTCCACTGGCCCTGGTCCCATCACTAATATGGAAGCAAAGTAAATAATGAACCCTTATTATTGTTATTTCTGAGCTAATGTAAACATAGTGTGGTTTACTTAGGGGCTTACTAGGGGGGAGGCCTCATCCCCGGGAGTGAGGCTGATCTCATCCGGTGAGGTGATGGAGGAGCGGGTGGTACGTGGAGTCCTTGGTGAGGGCAGAGTGTCCCAAGCATTGTACCCACTGGGGGGAGGATTGGGCATCTGCACCCCTGAACGCTGGCAGCAGTCCTCTGCGTTTGACATCCAGGCCTCCAACAGCTTTTCCCTGTCCCAGTCTGTACCCCAAGAAAGAACGAAAATATTTGGCACACAGTTAGAATTATAGTAACTGACAAAGGAAATGAACATGACGAGCAGACAAGTCAATTTAACCTCAAACCAAAATTGACACCCCCAAAAAGTTGTAACTCAGGACGTTAAATAAGGAGATACTAATAATTGATACTGATAATGTATTGTAATTGCAAAAGTATTAAACCCCCATTGCAAATCAGATTTATTGTAAAAATGTACAGATTGACAGCTGTTTGCAAAGAAATAAATCAAACTAGTTTTTTTTCACATGCTGTTGCAACAACTACTGACACAACACAACACCACACCGGATCTAGCTAGACCGGAAACCAAATAACAGGTACGCCGCACACACTTGTTTGGGCTTGTGAGCCGGCTAAAGAGTAGTAGGCTAACGTTACGTTTTGAGGGGAAAGTTTACTTTTAAAAAGTTGCCAAATGGTTCCATTGACCAGACCAAAGTGATCTGTGTGTTTTGTCATTGTGAACTGAGCTATCATCGCAGCACGTCCAGTCTGAAATACCACTTGATGGCCAAGCACACAGCTGATGCAAATTCTCTGCCCCCTCGTCAAAGCCAGGCGATTGCAATGTTGTTTTCAATAACATTTGCACTAAGCAATCCGAACCACTTTTCCATGTTGATAAAAGCATCAAAATTAGAAAAAATAATGGGACAAAAAGAAATCAAGGGACATTTAGAATAGATAAAAATGTGCGATTAATCGCAAGTTAATTACATTAAAAGAATCAAAGATGGTGATCAGTTTCACGATGAGTGACACGATTCAAAACTTTCACTTGAAGCCTTCCATTTCTTATATCAATCTTGAAGTTCAGACTGTCTCCATCCAATATTATATGTGAGTGTACATCTGTGTGTGCTCTAGCATACCATGGGCCCTGAGCAGAGCCTCTGCAGTGAAAAGAGGGGCCTGCAACATGTCTGCGGTTTCCACGATCAACATGTCCTTTAGACGACGCAGCTCCTGAGGCCTCAGACCCTCATACATCTGGGAGACACAGCCGCAGAGAGGGGAGAGGGAAGATAGAAGGAAAGGAGAGGAAGAGATTATAAACAAAGTCTAAACACAGACCTATATACATGACTCTGTTCTGGTGCACACTAAGATAGTTGGAGCACTGTGGTTATCGGAATCACATTCTGATACTGGGAAGACTATAATTTGCGTCTGTGTGCATCTAGCCAGAAGCACAGCTGCAGCACAAGTTGTCAGCTGACTCCAACTCCAACAACAAATTCCAGTAGGACAACAATGAGGACTGCAGTACAGATGTGCAGCCAACAGACATTAGCAGACAATACGAAAGACTGCTAATGTCATTTGGCTTAGCAATTCCAATACTGACACAAGTCGATTGTGATACTTATAAGGCGAGGCATGGCATTAGGAAGACAGGGTGGTAGGTTGAGGCAGACACACCTCTCTGTGGTCCAAGGCTGCGTACTCTGCCTCTATACCCTCTGCCTCAGGGGCAACTGAGAACACCATCTGGGACTCCAGGCTGAGGGCCAGCTCCTTGTGGTGCTGCTTCTCCGCACAATCGCACGGTGTCTCCCGGTTCTCATTCTCCATAAACAGGTCTGCCTGCCTCTGAACCAAAAGCTGCACAGAGTCCGTACATGAGAGAAAGAACAGGTTAGAGTGTTGTTACTCCTCTTTCATCTGTGAAGTTCGTAGGAAGAGTCTAAGATTCTTGTCATTGATAATAAACCCTATGAATCCCCTAAACTTTTACCCCATTTTATGTATCTGCCTTTAAATGTCTCATTATATGCAATATGAAACTATCACACCAACTATCACACCTGGAAAACCAAGGCTACAAGAAAACGCTATCCTATTCATGGTTGCAGTTAAGGTCAATCTTGAACTTTATCTAAAATTGTTCAGCAAAAATAATTTTAAAGATGGGATATATTAGTGTCACAGCAGTGTGACTGACTTATTCACAGAGACTGAGGTCAGACAGAACCAACAAACCTAACCTTCTGCGGTGGTTGAAAGAAAATAAATGTGCCAGTGCTTAATCATTAAAGATGGTGGACCAAGCAGATAAAGTTGCAGTATGTCCCAAAATGATCCATATGTCTGATATTTTATGAAGTTATCATGGTAATGGTATAGCTGATTTTTTATTTTAATCGAACAGTGTTTTGTTCTGGGATGCTTTAGAAGGGAGATAGAACCTGTTTGTTTCCAATTAGTTAATAACTAGGCTTCTACATTGCAGGTTAGGTTCTAAAGTGTTTAGTTTCTAAATTATTGTTTTCTCCGTTTCAACACATTTATCTTAACGTTGTTAGAGGTTAGACCTTCTGAGCCTGAACTATACACAAACTATGAAGGACATATATTCCAAAAGTATCAGTCATCAGAGGCAGACCTACTACGCCAGAACCTTTTACTTCCCTCAGCCATAACAGAGGCATAAGCATTTGTTTGAAAGAAAAAACTATCCGTAACTTAATATGTTCATTCAAGGGCATACCTACCATACCACCTTAGAGTATTGAGATCTCACCTCTACACAGGTCTTCATTCCTGAGGCAGCGGCGTAGTGCAAACAAGTGTTTTTATTGTTGTCTGTGGTGTTCACATTGGCGCTCTCATATTCCCCCTGGTCCAGCTTGGCACCTGTCCACTTCAGGACAATCTGAATGCACTCTGCCCGCCTCTGCTCATCCTCGTAGGGCCGGTACAGGCGTGGCTGCAGTGCCCCCTCGGACATGAGGATCTGAGGGCCCATACACAGCAGGTGCAGTACATTCTCATTGTGAATGTTGCGTTTATTGGGGTTACCGTCTTTGCTGAAGAGAAAGGATCTGGGGGTGGGACAGGAGGGACCAGGGTTTAGAGTCACCATCACCACACACACACACACACACTACACCATCACCACACACACACTAGGCAAGTAGGGTAAAGCACACAACCATTCACATTAAACCAAGTATGAAAGTGAATGATCCCTTTTATTGGTTATGCTGGTTACAATAAAAAACCATCCTCAGACCTATGCAATAACAAGCTTCCAGTAAGTCTCAACGTACTTTTTACAGTTTTCGCGCAATTTATAATGCCCAGTTAGTTAAATTGTTAGACGGAGACTTCTTGCTTTCCAATTCCAATGTAAAGACTTCTTGTGTGTGTCTAACAGATGGTTCAATGGAGAGGCAGATGGGCCGGAACAGGCCCACAGAGCCCACAGAGCTTCCCGGGACACAGCCCTGTGAGTGGTCTACTGTAACCCATGCAATCTTTATTTTCTTTTCCTTTTTTTACACAAACACCGAAAAAAAGTACACATAAAACAAATAAAGAAGCACACATAAAACAAATAAAGAAGCCCCATAAACAAACAGGACTTTCCCAGAAACGCTTAAACCATGGATGACCACAGAACAAAATCTAATTTTGAATATAAAACTAAACTAAATGTCAAGTCAAGTATTTATTTTACATTACAATCGTTGTCCACAATCACTATTATAACCAGTGATCCTGTTTAAGACAGGAAAACAATCACAAATCAACAATGACATGTACGACAAAAAAGTAACATTACATTTCTAGGTCTATAACTATATGGGGATACCAATAAAAAAAATCCATATACTCCCAATTAAATGATGTGTCCTCACCTGAGCAAGCGAGTCATGGCGTGCCGTGCAGCGTAGTGTAGAGGAGTGTTGTGTTGGTAAGGTTCTCCATATGAAGTGTTGGGGTCCAGTGACTCCTTGAATTGGGGGTTACTCTCATACAGCTGGCAGGCCAGACCTTCGTCCCCGTTGATCAATGCCTTGCGGAACTTAGTGGCCGTGTTCCCCATTGCTCCGCTCCAATCCAAGCTTTAGCAGCGGCCGCTTTCTAGTTGTCTGCTTCTTAACCACGCCACGTCCACATCAACAGCATTGCTCGGTATCCTAGAAAGGAAAAAATAAGAGTTACAGATTCCAAATGTTTTAGACTGTGTGTCTATTAGACCCTTTAATCACTTTAAATCTCCTTTTAAAGAACTGATACACTGCATGAGGAGTAGGCTAGCTGAGAAGAGTAACTTCTATGCCAGTCCTTGTGTTGTCATGCACCTTGATTCCTTGTTTTCTGGTATTCTGAACTCAACATGCCAACATACATGTGGGGAAAGGAACAAGGCTTCCACTTGCCTCAATGGGGACTTCCGCCCTTCCTTGCCACTTCACCACAGGATCTGGAACAGTGGAAGGGTAGATATCAGCCTCCAGTCAAGAAAAACATGCAGCGTTCAGCATATTGCTGCCACAACCACCATATGTTACTATATGCACTGGGATGCTCCTATGCCATCAGGAGATTCATTACTCAAAGTAGAGATACAAAATAAATGCTGTGGTTGTAATTCTCAACGTAGTTGTATTTATATTCATATAGAAATAACACAATAAATCCATATTTTAGTACAGAAAGGAAATCTAGAACAGTTATGTCAATAAATAATACATGCAAAATGTAAGTGTGTTGAGCTGTCTTATTCTTCGTGAATTTAATCAGAAAGGGTTTTAATCGCCATGACGGTCAAGTACAGGTCAACTAGCCCATGTAGTTGGCTCTAACTACTACTAACCCAAGTAATCTTGCTGTGCCATGGTCAACCATGGAGATAGCTCTACAATTCTGATGTCTTCCAGACTGATTTCCAACAGCAGGATGGGTAGCTCATTGCAAAGTTAATTGAGTCTTTACTGTATACCCTCGGCAAGCCAGCAGTTACAATTTAAATTCAAATTGCAGTTTTCCTTTCTTCTAAAAGGCACTGTCTGTATGTGCATTATGTTTAACTTTGTGTACGATTATGTGTTGAAAGTTTAGCCTAACTGTTTCCTCGTGCTGCAACTGTAAAGTATACATGACTGACTAAACTAATGAGATTTCCAAAGTTTTAGTTACTACATAGGCCTACTTACTGTAATTCAGATGATGTTGATCTCTACTAAAATATGTGAGTGGTCATAGATTGACCCTGCCACTTAAATCAGTAGGTCGCAGTGGATATCCGTTCATAAACAAACCATTTTGACACTTGGGTCAACCCAGAAACAGTGTTAGACAAATGGTCTGCTTTTAGTTTTACGATGGCAAGCAACGTATATGTAAACCCTTGCCAACAAAGAAATAGTCTCAAACACAAGAGATGTTTTACATTTAAATTCTGATATTACCGTCAGTCATCCAAACTCGTTAGCCAGCCAGCTAGCTAGGTTACGGTCGTTAGGGTTGTTGAATGTTGTTCATTAGCAAGCTACTGTAGCAACCAAAACGTTAGCTAGTATGCTAGAGCTATCTGGGTAGACATGTCAAAGTTGCATGCACCTAACTGTCCCTAAAAACAACATGAACACAGCTTTGAAAGGTAGCTAGTGGCTGGCTAGCTAATGAGCTAACATGTTTCATATCAGGCCTAGAGCTGGCAAGCTATGGTTGGCATGACGGTTTTGCTAACGTCTCTAGCAACCTACTGAAATAGTACTACTGTAGCTACTTTTAACTATCTCAACTCTTAACTACTCATGACATTTATGACACATGACGAGTTAGCTCTAGGTAGTCTAGGAGGTAGTACAGTGCAACATTAACGTGAATTGCTACGCTACTAGATAGCATAAGTGCTAGAAAACTTGAAAAGCTGGACTTACATTACAAGCAAAAGGCTAACGCGTTTTTGTAACGTTAGCACTAAGAATCTCCCGTAACTGCTGTCAACTATGACTGTAGAGGTTTGGCTTATGTCACGCTTTTAGCTATTAAACTATTCATTTTCTTTGGTTTTGTTGGGTTGGAGGCTGGCCATCTAGCTGATTATTAGTGAGTATTCCCAAACGCGCGTTGTTGTTTTCCTTAGCGCTATATGCCTCGTGTGTGTTTCTGTACAGACACGTTGACTGCTAGAGCCTCTAGGCTAGCATTAGTAGATCTTCGATCCAAATCCTTGATTCTGGTCAGCACAGCGGGCGGATGTGATTTCGCATAAGTTGAAGTGGGTAGTTTCTGGAGTGATAAACTCCTCCCAGTTGGTGTAATAGACCACTTTCAAACCTACGTCACACGACTGTCAAACTGGCTCAACTGCGCATGTGGGTTGCAAAAGACGAACTTCTCCCCGGTATAATACACTTGGAGTGTCGATCAGGTCATCATGTATCTCTGTTCACTGGATCACAGGGCTTGACATTAACTGTTTGAGGCACTTGTCCTTTGGACGAGTACATTTACATTTCACTTGTCAATGCACAAAAGTCACTTGACCCCCATAGCTTTAAATAGCCTGACCAAGTGATCGGGCAAAACTAGCCTGGCTAACGGAGGTCGCTTTCTCATGAAAATGAGTAATGAAACAGGCTCGGTTAAATACATCCAATATGCTGGCTATCTTCAGCAGGCTCGTATCTACGTTAGGCAGTCCTCTCTGACGTTTCTGGAGTGAAATTGTGCACACTGCCAGTGAGCGACGAGTCTGACTGAGGCTAATGGGGACGCAGTCTCACACTCAAATTGCCAGTTTAAACAAATCACAAAAATAATCGGACCAGCTGGCTAAAAGCAGAATTCCCATATCTCTTGAAAGCTGCCCTGCTCGGCATTTTAGATTTTGAATTGACTGTCAAACTGTAAAATTATGAACTTTGTGACATGACGCGAAGACATGGCTGCCGCTCCACTACTATGCGGTCTGTACCGGGCGACATTCTCACTCAAATGTCAACCCTTTCGTGTCCCAAATCAGATCCGACAGATCAATGGGGAATCGCTTTTTCTGTCTCTAAGGCTGTCCTCCTCTGACTTTTTGGTCGTTTAAATCTAACTATTTGTATGATCCGTGTGGTCCTTTTGCCATTGTAAATGCTATCCTTTCCCGGTTTTCTGAAACCTAGCTGCGCGCGCATCCTGAATGTTTGTAAACATGAAATAGGTCTATAGGGTAAGTAAATCGAGAATTAGTGACGACAAGCTCAACTGAGTGTCACTCAGGTAGGAGAGGGTGTTTTCTAAAACCACAAAGCGTTCTGCTTCTGCATACCTCCGACATATTGTCGTCGTCCCCCCCCCTTTTATGCATCGGCATAAAAGCTCACGATGCGATAGCCCGGATCAAAATTGTGTGCACCGAATACGATGTGGGATGAAATCGCGATGCATCGTTTCTAATATCTTTGCATCGGTATAATCCCATGTATTGATATATAATTATGTGTATGCGAACACCTTTAGTATTTCGAAATTTGACCAATTATTTGTGACCTATAATTTTATATTTAGATGTTTCTTAAGTGCGCTCTCATCTCCACTGCTGTCAGTGGCCGATTCACGTGAAGTCTCTCGGCCAAGTTTCGCTTATGTTCGGGCGAGTGTTATCATGGCGGAGGAAGAGTTACACGTTCCTACGAATTGCAATAAATCCAAGGTTTGGCAACACTTCGTATTTTACAAGAAAGATGGGCAATTTTACAAGACCCATGCAATTGGCAAGATATATCCTGCTGCTATAAAGTACACAGGCAGCACGGCTAATTTAAGTAGTCACCTGAAGAGGCTACATGGTAGGCTATTTGTGTGGAGACGTCTGCCTCCCCCTCGGATTCAGCTATGGCTACAGTCAGTGGCTAGCTCCACCGGTAGCCTACCCCTAGCAAGAATATGAAGCTATTCTCCGACAAAACAAATCCCTGTTGTGTACGACAAAGTAAGACGAGAGATAGCTGAGTCATTGAGAACAATCTTAAAGTAGGATGTATGAGTTCAATTTAGTGTGTGAGGTGTTATGACAGTGTTTACAGCAGCTTGTGACTGCCAGTAATAGTTTACCCATTTTTACATTCAGAGAACACATACAAAAGGAAAGAAGGACTGGTTTAAGGCAAGGTCCAGGCCTGATGTTATTTTATCTTTTGTCAGAGGCTTTATTTAATATGTGAAATAAAACTTTCACTTGTTTATTTAATTGATGGTTTGCAGTCTGACAAAGAAATAAATCATAGCATAAATGTAAATCATTATGTAGCCTACCATATTAAATTGCATGGAATCATATTCCCTTTGCATCGCATCTCATTGAATCGCATCGTGTCGAATCGCACTGCATCGCAATAGGGGTGAATCGTATCGTATCGCATTAGTAGTTGCTTTTATGTATCTTTAATGTATCGGATCGTTGGCAGTGCATCGAGATGTGTATCGCATCGTCCTCAGTGATGGAGATGCACATCCCTAACACACACACACACATTTAATTTCAAAATAAAAGCCCTGTTGAAGGAATTATATATGTAATTCTTGTGATGAGGTGCATCATTTAATAACTTTTTAGTCTATATACCAAACATTCTGAATTCGACTCCTCACCCCCTCTCTCCCTCACCCAATCCTATCACCTCCTCTATTGGTTATCAGGCCCCTCGCATCCCTGCAGTTGCTGAGCGGGGTCAGCGGGGTCAGCGGACAGGGGGGATGGATCAAAGCTTTTTTTAAATTCATTTCAGCTTTCAGCATTCCAATGCATTTTTTAAAGGAAATACACTTTCCTTTTTTAAGTTGATCTATGTTGGTACTACAGTTTTCATCGTACAGAACATCGTAATCACAGACTGTAAAAATAATGCTTCCTTCCACTGTACAAAATGAAGCCAAAATATCCTGGATACAGGTGCTGCTGCTGGTGATGTAATTTGGAGCCAGAGTCTGCGCAGTAGTGATCGGGCGGTAGAGCCGCGGTATCATGGTCCTACCCATACACTCGCCCTCATTTAGCTGTTGACAAATACATTGTTAGGAATACAGTTGTTTTGTGATGCCAAAAAGCTTTATTTTTCACATGCTACCGCATATAAGAGACTAAATATATACTTTAAGATGAAGGAAAACCCCATAAATGCTTTCATGCGATCATCAGTTTTTAGATGGTGCTGACAGCACAAACCCCCCACAACATAATTCTCCGTCAGAAAGGACAGATGCCTGTCCTTTCTGACAGACAGATGCCTGTTTTCTTGCTTGGTAAACCATATTGAAATACTTTTTTCTAAAACAACAGCCTTTTAAAGGCTATTTTTAACAATTCCTCCTAACAGCCTTTTAATTGGGTTAAAGGGGTTATTTATTGCAAAACCGATTTTACCTTGTCATAGTTGAAAAATGACAGTTTGGTGTGTAGCCTAATATAGACATACAGTGAACCTCAAAGTCTATTGAAACCTCTTTCCTATCAAAATGTCACTTCTCACTACTGTTTGAAACTGCAACTGGCAAACGCTCGGTTTTGAAACAGTGCAACTTGGGACGTCACAAGTTGCAGCATCATCTTTGTCACGCCCCAACATTTATTCAGACCAGCCCTCTGGTGTTCTGGCCCTGGATCTCAGACACTCGTTTAGCTGCGCACTGCTCTATGTACTTCCACGCGAACAACAAAGGAGAAAGTTTGAATGTTTTTAAAGTATATTGAAAATGGACCATCATAAATGCAGTGTTCCAGGCTGTACTGGGAATGCTGACCATTTTCATAATCTTCCCCAGGAACCAGACGTAATGATAATAATAATACGATCGATTTGTATGGCGCTTTTTATGGACCCCAAAGACGCTTTAGAGAGCAAACAGGTAAACATATGACGATATGGTGGGAGGTGTTGTAGTAGAGAACCATGTGACACATATGCTATCACCCTAATTTCATAGCACCCTCGGTCAAACGCCGAGCACCCCCATAGCACCAGCAGAAAAAATCTCTGGCGCCGCCACTGGCAGATATTCTTATAGGAATGCCTGTTGAGGTTAGGGGCTTGTTTGATCAGGTGGAAGTTCTTGTTAGGTTGTTGTTAGTTATTTCCGTGTCCTCAGCAGAAGCTGAAAGAAGCTTCAGCGCACTAAGGAGATTGAGAATGTAGCTCAGATCCACAATGTCACAAATGCGGCTAAATAACACAGTAGTGTGCCATGTCCATCGGGACAAACTGGAAATTCTTGATATCTGAGAGATCTGTAAAAAAAAAGGTTTCTGCCAATAACCGACGAGACATGTGTTTGGGGATTTTACACAGGAGCTACTGTAGAAGAATAAGGTTGAACGTTCTAGCAGGTGGAAGCAAATTAAACATAATGTAATGTTTATATAACAACAAAGCAATTAATGTGATAAAACATGTATCTTTTGTTTGTATAATAGTTTCACTCTTTTCTAGGCACAAATAATCAGCAATATATAGTTGGAAAAACTAAATGTTACACGTGTTTAAAAGTAGCTTTAAAGCACACTAGATACTTTGTGCCTGCAGACTTAAAGAAACCATTATTCAATTTAGCTAGCTAATATTAGCATAAGTTTCGTTCATAATAAGTTTAGTTAACTACTGGATGTTCGTGCTGTTACAGAACTCTGAATAAACCTGAATATATTTTGACACTTAGGACCTACTGTATGTAATGCAGTATCTTGTGTGTGTGAGTGTTTGCAGAAATGCTTTCAGCGTGGCTCAAAAAACCATCATGAAGAAAACCAGAAATGGTTCCCAGTTGCCCTTGCCCGGACGCGGCACCGCCTGGAGCCAGGCCCGGGGGTAGGGCTCGAGGGCGAGCACCTGGTGGCCGGGCCTTTTCCCATGGGGCCCGGCCGGGCACAGCCCGAAGAGACAACGTCAGTGAACAGGGGGCTATGATGACATGGTGGCCATGATGTTGTGGCCCTCCTCCCCACGGGGTTCAGGAAAAGTTTGATTTTTCAGCTACGACAGCTAGCTCCGTCACAGTAGTGGTAAAGGAGTTGGCTAAGGACAAACGGTAGCAATTGGTTATGGCAGATCAGAGTGGCTCTGGGCAGATCCAATAGTTTTAAACTTCATCAGAGTACCCGCCTTAAAGGAAGTTAACGCTCGTCAATGGAGCGATCCCAGACCCTCTGTACAAATGAAATGTACGAGGGTCTGGTTAGGACCAGGCTATGCCAACACCCTTGTTAACCCAGTTTGGTCCTGTGCTAAAGGCCCCAAAACACATGGTGTAGAAAAATGCCTATGATCTTCATACAAACACAATGACAGAGCTGCCAACTTTTCCAAGCCAATGACAGCCCAGATGTCATTAACATACCTTAGCCTCTGCTCCGCCCGAGTTTCTCCCCCGGTTGTGTCTCTTTGAAAAGTGTCTCTTTGAAAAGTGTCTCTTTGAAAATCTTATTCTGTTGCTAACTTCGGGACTCTTTGGGGTAAATAGGATGTCGATGCAGCATTGTCGGGGGGTTTGAAAAGGAACGAACGCGTCTCGGCCCAAAATGGCGTGAGAAATGGGTTGTGTAGCGTGAGTGCGTGTGGTGTGAAAATATACTAAAGCGTGTGTCACACGGTGAAACCGTGAGAGTTGGCAGCTCTGCAATGAGACAGCACAATGCCACCACCATGGCGGGCCAGGAGCTCCAACGCGAAGGGTGCACTGGTGCATTACACAAACCTAAACCACTGCAATAACACGTAACCCCAGACTTGCTCCACCCAACAAATTTCACACCACCCACAAGGCTCAACACAACACATTTTAAGGGGGCAGGGCAAATCAAGCTAAGTTACTTTTTGACCAGAATCATCAATCAAAATTCATCAACTTTTCTTTCACAGACAGCACATTAATGTTTAATTTCATGAATAACATAAAACAGGAAGAACTTAACAGCTGCTCTTGAATGTATCCCTAGATAGTTTGTAACGACAATCTGAAACACCTCACTCCATATTCCCAAATTCAATGGGTGTAATTGCAAAGATATACCACTTGATGGTAGTAGAGTACACATCTTAGATTTGAAACAGAAAACATCCTGAACACACTTGTTACCCTTTGTAATAAAATGGCAATGAGGACATACATGTCAAATAATGGTGTAAACACTCTAAATATAGTAGTTGAATGATAAACAATTGAAGAAGCAAGATGCCATGGATGGTCCCAAGCAGAGAAAGATCATTCACTTAAGTCATGGAAAATGGTAACATGGAATAAAGAACATTTGATGCAATATTAAATGTTTATAATCAAATCCCATTGTATTACAATTTGGCCATATCATACAAAAGATACCTCACATTTTACAGTTCACAAATGTATCAATGAGCCTTCAAAAAGAAGCAGAACTTGGCTATTATTAAGTTATTAGCAGATATTGTATACAGTCCACATACACAAATCATTGTAGTAACACTGAGTATTAAACATCCTCACAACTCAGTTGGAGAATGTAATGCTTTGGTACTTGCTCAAACGCACATTCTCATGGAGTCAAATGTGTTATCAGATTGTTGTTACAGTATAGGGAGCACAGTAATGACAGTAGAATACAAACAAACAAACAAACCACTTAGAGAGGTCCAAAGTAAAATCTTGTTTAAGGGCTAGTGTTAAAATGAATAGTAAGCCATGTTTTTGGGGGAGGACATCTCCTTGCTGTAGGTGTAATTACTGCTGGTCATGTCTTCACACTTAATGGTGGGTAAAGTCTCGGTGCTATCTCCAGTTAGAGACAGACGCCTTCTTTTACAAGCCATGGAGTGGTATGCTCCAGGTTCAGCCTTACTGTCCCGACCAAGGGTCAAGTGGTGTGTTTGAGTCCAGGCTGACGTAAGGTTGCCGCCACTCCCACTGGTGATCTCCTCATTGTCCTTGTCAGGTAACTGGTCGTCAGGAACCCCCGAGGGGCTGGGTCTCGGTGACCAGGGCAGGCCCATGGCCACTTTTCTCTGGTAGGAAACCTTAGAGCCCCAGCCTGCTGCCATGGAGGTGAAAGGCGGATCTGGGTAGTAGCTTAGGGCATGGGAGGTCTGTATAGGTAGGGATTTGATACTGTAGGGGAGCAGACTGGAGTAATCTCCCTCATAAGGGGTCAGGTCCAGTTTGTTGGTTCCTACTCCCTGCTGCATTGATGCCACAAACCATCTTTGTGGGGTAGAGTCGTCGGTCTGGGGGGAAAGGAGGGCGCTTCTTTGGGGCACAGCCCGTTCACTGTTGTATAAGCGGTTCTGGGGGTTGTTGGCAAACTGGTCCTGGAAGAAAGGTTGCATGGCATAGCGAGCCCCTGGAACAATCTGGTGAGACCGGGTCAGGTCAGTAGGGGATGGTGTCAGTCTGTCACTTTCTGGAGCAGTATACATCCTGGAATTGGCATGACATGAAACAAAAAGTGCAATGTGTTCATAATGGACGAACACTAAGAATGGTTAATTAAATTATTAGATAAATATTAAGATATTTATAAATAAGACTAACGAATCATAGTTGTCCCTGAAGCCTTTAGCAAAAGGATTGTGGTCAATTTTCAGCTGTGTGATCTAGAGGAAAGCAAAAGTATACAATTGAGTCACATTATCATGTTCTGTCAATCCCATTTTATGTATGTGTGTATTTACGAGTACATAATTTACAGATCTACACTTTGTACATGCAGTGAGAAGGCTATGGGAACCTTAAACCTGCTTACGTCAGTGTTCTGATAGGCAGTAACAGCAATAAACTGGTTCTCTGGGAAAGTGAACGTCTGTGTTCTTGGGTCACTATTCACGTCCTCCACACCATTCTCGACCACCTCCACAATGTATAATCTGGGCTGGTACTTATGCAGAGACTGAAGGACAATCATCTTAAAAAACAACAAATCAAAAGTGGATACATGTTGGTGGCTTTTGGATCTGCCTTATCCTTATTGATGAGGCATATTGATGGACGTATTGATACATTTTTATGAACAAATATATTTTATAATCTGTGTAGAGTAGACTCTATAATAATAATATTGAAAATAAAACGGGTTATATATTAATTCTAGGGTTAATTAATACCTTATTTGGTATTATTGTATGGTATTATATGGTAAAAGAATTACTGACATTTATTTGAAATGCAACTATTACACATAAATCAGACAATGTTTTTGAAAGATGAATAGGCTAAACGCACAGGCTTAAACATAACAGTGTGATAATTTATACCTGTGTTTATGCTACAATTGTTGACAATAATCTGCGATGACTAGTGGAGAGAACTGAAATGTATATCTTTACCTGTGAACTGTTGTTATTGGCACCCTTATTGTTGGTTAGTTTTAGTTTTCCGAATGATATTTCCTGTCTCATCCAATGGGCTCCTGTGTTCGGGGATTCAGGGTGGACATACATTTTGTTCCCTATGGAAAGAAAATGGCTTATAAAAATATGTGCACCACACTATAACCAAATCAATAAGCCTAATTAATTTAGTTTGAATGTATATATGAAATATGTTAGAGTAGGCCTATGTTTGCCTCAAAACAATACACATTTAAAGTTAGTAAATATTTATACATAATGTGTTTAATAAACAGGCTACTCATTTATATACACGATCACACCTTGCATATTGTTGTCTGCCTTTCCACAGGTGACCCATTTACCGCCTTGGAAACGCCAGTGGTTCGGATCAGCCAAAATAATTTCAACAAATACGTTGTAATGTGCAGAGAGGCTTAGTCCAGTAATGTTAAAACTAAGAAACGGGAACATTCGCCTGCCAAAGACAACACTTTATGAATAAAACAATTAGAGGGAGAAAAAGTACGAGGCTCCCGAGCTGTTCAGTTCAAGGCTCGTATAAATAAATATGGGTATTAGCCTACAAATATCACAAAATGGTGCATTTTCGCCTGCATTGTTCCTCAAATCATCATACTCACCTTCCCTGCTTGGTAATTATCATCTCGGTCTGGTGTCTATTAAACTTGAGCCAGAGAGGACGATTGCAGAGGTAGACTTGAGCTCTTATCCCAGCACTTGGAGTAGATAAGGACATCGGAGCAATACCCGACCCCGTGCCCGCGTACGGCGGGTATATGCAGCCAGTACTGTGACCAAATTGGAAAGCTGAACTAAACTGACTACGCCCGGCGCCCACTGTTGAGGAGAATGCCGTGGGAGGTAACCCCGAGCCAAAGTGAAGCGAGTTTGCATACCTGGAGGCACCGGACACGGTGTAAACAGCCCCAGACTGACTGGTATAGGGGATAAAGGAACATGAATTTGACACATCTTCAGTCTGTTTCGCCGGGGGAGAAATATAATAACGATCTGATCCAATTCCGTCAGTATACCGATTATCATTTAAGACATTTTCTGCGTCGACAGATGAAGATTGTTGCTGCTCCTCCGATGAGTTCTTGGGTACAGGGTAGGTTCCAGTCTCTCCTTCGCCGAGCATGTCTGACTTTTGGGAACTGTCAACGTATTTTGCTCCCAATTCCGTTGCTTGTTCCGAGGTTGTCTTACAGTCACCGTCTGGATGCAAATAACTGAATTGTTCTCTAAATCTGTATAACGATAAAAGTTAGTAAACGTTTAAGACAATAGGGCACATTTTACAGGCGACTGCGAAACTCATGATGGCACTTTCTACCCCCTTATAAAACTCGGTGGATTTCAGTTTGTGAAACACCTATTTTACACACCTAATTTAGGGTCTACCGTAAGGTGTAGGCTAAGAGTGGCTTTTATTTTGGCCTAAACTGGCACTGTAGGCTAGTTCCCATCTTCACACCAACGAGTGTGAACTAGAGTTATTTGTGGTGATTTTTTTGCAGTGCTAATCTTTTCTTCATATTTTTCTACAGATATGCAAGAGCTAGCTATACCGAAGATGCAATTAAGTTGATTCGTTTCCTAAAATACAACGGAGTCATTTATTTAAAAATGTTGCCGTTAAAGCCAAACGAAGAACAGAATTGGCTATTATTGTAATAACATTTAAACATAGTTTTTTGTTTTTACTATGTAGCCTTATTCTTGTTAACAAGTAGCCTATCCTACGAAATTTTGCATTTTTCACGTGGCTTTTCATCTTCAAAAGGTCGATGTTTTTATTATGAATGTAAATTTAAATTAGGCCGATAGACTTTTTAACGGATCACGTTTTTTATTTGTTCGTCTTTTTTCCACAGAATTGCCTGCATTTATAGACTAAATTAGAGGACAACTGCTACTTTTTCTCAGCAGACCAACGAGTGTTTTAGTGAAAGGGAGGACATACAATTAAAAGTTATGAGCTGCTGGTCCCCCTTAGAAATGTAGGTTTAAAAAAAACTAACCGACTGCGAATTCATATTGGTAGCCTGTTAATTTCCTCGTTTAAACACTTGTAATTAGCTCATCTATGACAGAAACAGTTTTCCGAAATTCAAATAGTTCTAAACTATCTAGGCTATATATCTGTCTATCTGTCTGTAGCCTATATATTTTTTTGGTTTATGGGGGATGGCACATTTTGTCTTAATAAATTAATTAAGGCTTCATATATTTCGACGGTGAAAACTAGCCTAGCGGGCATGAAACGTATTTTTTGTTCATATATAGCCGATGCAAACATATTGCCGATTTTATGCAACAAAAACAAGCAGCTAAATAGGCTCCACTCACCAATCTTGGTCCTTAAATGAAAGATCTGACACAATTACCAGTCTTTAGACTAATCATGAAATATATGAAACTGAAATGATAATAAATATATAGAAATAGGCTACTATAGAATGTCAGAGAGCCAGAAAAGTTTGTTCCTGTGACTCACAGCCTATCCCTGATACGTTTTTGTAGAACCAAAAAGGCCTATGACAACATAGCCTATGACTAACGCTTCGATGTCTGCTTGTCTTCAGGATCTCTCGCTCTTGATTCTTTTTGGGGAGTGGGGATTGGAATGACACACGTGACTGCTGCTATAAGGCCAGCCTTTACATACACTTAAGACCTTGAAATCATAATTAGGCTACCCAGTTCCAGTTGCATCAAGTTTCAGCTACCCATAATATAGCCTAGGTTGATACATAGTTTTTTTTGTTCTAAGTCTATTTGAACAGCCACAATTTATTAATGTATGACAATATGTTTAATGTATACAAATACATAGTTAAAAATGTATTGGTTATAATGTTTTGTCTAAACCAGCTGTTCAATTAAAAGCCTACACAAATTCAGTTCAAATTATGTTCTTACCTGTTCGGGGAGGTGCCTGGTGTCATATTTTCATCTGTCTTCATCTGTCTCTTTCATCTGTTTACTCTAGACAAAAATCTATGGAGGTACTTATGCCACAGCTACAATTGTGCCCCCACAATCTGCGCTTCGCAGACTGTTATCGTCCACTGATGTCATATCACACTTCAGTGCACTTATTAGATGTGACACAAGGTTTAATCACATTGGAGTCCTGTGATCATACGCTGCACCTCCGTACTTGACTTCCACCTTCTTCCACTCAAAACATCTTAGAGCACAAGGTTGTTGTACCCCTATTGCTAACAAATGTGGGCCAAGAGGAAGAGTATTTCTTATTTCAACTGTAAATGTTTTGCAAATAAAATGGTTGATGGTAGCATCTTCGGAAATTTGTATTAATTATGTCTGAGTGAACTGATAGGTCCATAATATGGACTAACACATAGGACCTATCACCTATACCTATGGATATATGATATCATTTGAAACTGTCTATCTCAACTTAACCAACAGTTATTTTAGGTTAAGGAGCAGAAACACCGCCGCCTGAGATGGCAGCTAAGGGTCTTGAAAGTAAATTACATGAAAATGTAATTATTGTGACATCCAACCTGTGAGGCATTTTTCCCCATGATGGAGCTGACCTGACAGCATGTGCAAGTGACCCCTTATAGCACTGTGCCAGTCAGCTTTCGACAGAAGGAGGGAAGTCTTACCATATTGTTGTCAGAGCTAATAATCACCATAGCACATGAAAACAACCCAGGCCAGATTCGATGGCCCCTCTAGAACCTTTTGCTTTTGAGAAGTCGTAAGTGGACAATGGTAGTCACTTTAGTATTGTTAACTGTGTCAGTAGTAATATAAGGTACCATAGAAGGAGAGAGGGATGAGCCCTTTCTTGTGTTTTTCATCATAAATGTCCATTCTCAATCCAAAGGCTCGTAGGTGTAATGATTATTTATTTAATTGTGTTTATTGACAAACACCCTCTTTAAAATAATGTATTAACTTCTTTGTGTTACGACCCCATTCCCCTGAGCTTGTTTACCCTGTCTGTCTGGTTTGTTCTGTGTTTTGTGTAAAGTTCCTGAATGTACCCCCTTCCGGTTGCCGGGCAACAAATCTGCTCTCACCTGTTCCTCCTTAGCAATAAACACACCTGGTCCTGATCATCCTCACTACACTACTTAAGCTGTGGCCTGACATCCAGTCCCTGCCGGATTGTTAGCCGTACTCTGGAATCACCCTGGAATTCCATTCACTCCCACCTGGCCACCAGTAACCACCGACCTGTACGTTCGTCACCCCCATCAGCCTCCCATCACCCTGTACTCACCTCTCTTTGTGTCATCAATAAATACCATCTTTCTCACCACCTACCTTGTCCTGGTCTGCGTTTGGGTTCAGTTACTGGGGATTGTGACCCTTTGCCAGAGATAGGTCAATCTATCATGTTATTGGGTCTTTCAAGAGGCCAACAGTCAAAGGTTTAGAGCTTTTGCCACCTTGCAAACTTCCCATCAGATATCTCCTAATTTATTGACAGAGAAATAAGCGATCTTATTCACATGGCTTAACAGTGATATCATTGTTTGATGATGGCAGAAGGAGACCACGAATAGAGTAAGGCCGAATCCCAATACTTTGTCTGACCCCTACCCCTTACCCCCAGCCCTTAGTTTACCCCTAGCCCTTAGCCCTCCAAACTGAGGGGTAAGGGCTACAAAGCCCTATGATATGAGACACCCCTTGTTTACGGATACGTATATCGATGTCTCCAAAGCAAGTAGTGTTAAACACTAATATCAAACAAAATTTGCTGCTAATGGAGTTTAGTTAAAACTGTTGACATGCATGGAGACCATTCAAGGCTAAAAAGAGAAATGCGGGACTGTTGTGCAAATCAGATCAAATCTAATCAAATCTAGTTAGCGTAGCAAACGAGTGATTCAATTAAGAACATGGTTGCAAATACGTATGTACAGGACTGTGTAGAGCATTTTTGGGACTCTCTGGATGATCTGTCCGCCATTGTTGCTGTTGAGCAGGATTCACATACCCCTAGGTTTCAAGTAAGCTCCCGAAAACACTTGGTTTTAGGGGTGTATACCCCTTTGTCTTAGCCCTACCCCTCGATCTAAAGGGGTATTGGGACACCACTTACTCTCACGTGAACACGCAAAACTAAGGGCTAGGTGTAAGGGGTAGGGGTAAGACCGAGTATTGGGATTCGGCCTTCATGTTGATTGGTTCTCACTAGTTGATTTCATGCTGGTTTGTTCAAATGTACAACCAAAATAATTTATGACAAAAACCAGACATATTTTTTTTAAGTAAGATTGGAAAGGTCATTTATTTGAGAGGCTCAACATACGTTCATTCAGATCCATAGTGCGAACATATCATATTTACAGTATTTAACTGTTGCTTGATTTAAAATGACAACACATCAAAATGGTTTAATAAAACATCCATTGATTTAATGCATTATCCAACCATGAATCTCAATTACATTGAGATACAGTGGTGTATCAAGGTAAGCTATATTACAAGTCAAATCTATAAATCAGAAGTGAGAAGGTGCACTGCTGTCTGCAGTGCCTTGTTGTGTCATTTCCAAATATAGTCTAACTATATCATCATATGACTTTCTGTTATCAAATCAATTGAATGCATATTTTCATGCATGGGTTTTAAGGGGTGAGAATGTTATCCACTTGTGGCTATCTTTATGTAATGCAGTGTGCTTTTACAGTTAGCAGCCAGTGCATCACCTCAGCCCATCACCAACATAGATGATGAACAGCTTCTGCTGTGTTATCTTTTTGACACGTCTAAAGGGTTGTTTCTGACAACTTGCCATCCAGCCTGTTACCTCCCCTGTGGAGAGGCAGGCATGAGGCACAGAGCTGGTGACCTGGCCACCGCTGCCTAGGCCACTCACACCCCGTCCAAAGCAGATGGTCCGGCCCCTTGTCCATGCCAGGAACTCTGTGGTCTGCCCTGCTGATGTCATAATGGCATTGGCTGATGGGAGGAGGTGGATTTAGGGTAAACTACTAAACCCTCTCGAACATGATGACTTGGTGAAGTGTTTGTTATTTATAGCCACTAGTGTTTATTTTATTTTATTAGAAGTCTCTGTATCAAATGTCATATGCTGTAGAGATGTTGAACATTAATGTTATATTCAAAGGCAGACATATTTCAAAAAAATAATATGAATGCCACAAAGTGAAGGCTTCCACTGACCCCTTTTGCTCGGTTTCCTCCTACTTTAATATTCATGGTTAAATTCTGAATCCTGTAAAGAGCAACAGCAGGAGTGCACCATCACATTTGGTGCCCAGCTTGGGGGCGGTCAGTGAGCTATCATGTTCCAGCTATCCCATGGAGATACTCTTCTGCCTCTGTGAAGTTTGTGTATTCCCATTTGTATTCACTAATTCACTTCTGATAGTGTAGTTTAATAGATTATATACATTCAAGAAAAATTTGAATGTTTTTTCAAAGATACCTAGGGATTTAAGTTTTTACATGAAGTGGGCTATGAGGTTGGGGTTATAATGTACTTGGTGGTTCAAGTCCTACTGTCAAATTGGGATTGTAATTTGAATTTTTAGGGTAGTTCTGATAAGTTTTGAGTAATAATCATTCCTTGAATTATGCAAAATGCTGTGGAATATAATACTTCAGCACTTTTACTAAATGTGACAACCACTTTTTATTTCCTGTACAATGGATTCTGTGATTTTAGGAAGGGGTTTGCTGACAACCATTTCAATGCATGTAAACATTGATAAACTTTTAAGGCCTCTCTGTCTCCCTGAAAGCAAAAGCATCTAAGCAGTATCTAACCCTATTAAATCAGCCTGTGAAAAGAAACTAAGCAGTGTGCTTGCATCACTTTAGTTAAAGCTGTAATAGGTGACATTATAAAATTAACTTCAGTATGAGAAACAACACTCTCATTTCTCGTCTGAACTTCTGTACTTCATCCCGCTCAATTTTGACTGACAGTGATTTCCCAAAAGAATCCAAGGAGGAAGGCCCATCTAGCTAAACGTGATTGGCTGAAACAGGATTGCCGCATCAGCCACCATCTATCTTCATGGTGTGTTTTGAGGCACGCCCCCTTGATTTGCAGCTAGTTTGGGCTAAATCAATTCAGCCCACAGGCCACTGACTTTTGACCAATGACAGCTGAGGGTGCTATTGTACAAGATTGGAAACTTGAGTGACAGGTCTGGCAAGCCCTCATGTTTTGTCGTCCATTCGGGCTACATTCAATCAGCCCACACTGAATTGCTGTCCAAAGCCAAGATTACTAAGAGTCCTATCTGAAAACATTAAGTGACGCCAGGGCCTTTATGAACCTCGGGTCATCAGAACTTGTCATTATCATCCTGTCTGACATCATGTGCTTTGGTTGCCCAAAAGCACAGGAATACTCCCAAGCATCTTTCTGGTTAGTAGGCTATACAAAATATTGGAACCCATTGTCATTCTGAATGACATTACAGAGCCCACTGAGACGACACCTTTCTGTATTGTTTAATTATGTCCCTGGACTCTGAATTTTAAGGAAATAATTATATTATTACATACCCTATTTTTTAGAACTAGTAAATCTGTTCATTTTAAGTTTAGTGCTTGGGGGACGTAGGGAGAGTCAACCTACCACAACAAAATGGTAAATTATTTACTGTTCTTTGTTTTCAACACTGAGAAAAGGAGACAACATGGGACTATTATCTGTTCAAGCATCCAGTGAAGTGGAAGAAGATTATCTGCATTATGTTTTTCATCAGTACAAACAGGCTCTATGATGGTGAATCTGCTGAGTCTTGCATCACATTCTGATTAACAATTTACTATCATCTTTCCCTGTCATTGTTATTCCACAGATGATTGGAAATCAGAGCAAATGCCAACAAATGCACACATGGCTCATTAGGTTCATTGATTGATTTATTGGCTCCCTGGTTATGAATAACATCCCCTGAGGTAATTTCTGAGCCTGTAACGGTCCAGAAGCTCCGCGCTCTGCGTCTTTGGATCAAATATAATTAATCGGCTTTGTTGGAAGTTTGAGTATGAAGGTCTTTTGAATCTATGATATACGTGTTATATATAACATATATATATTATAAGCACACACTGGTGTCATATCTCCTATATGGAAAATATACAGAATACAACCATCCAGAATTTTTGTCATAATGTATTTCCATCTATACTGTAATGTATTTCGTTTTTCTTTTAAAGTGTCCTCCTCCTTTACAAATATAAAGACTATGGCTGTGTCTACTACCGCGCACTCAACGAAGTACACTGCAATGTAGTGCACTGCAATGTAGTGCACTTACATTTGCAGTGCACTCAGTTGCTGAGTAGCGCTGTCTAAACTGGAACACTTTACTTATCCACTTAGCGGGAAGTGACGCACGCAAATTTGCTCGCGACACCCGAGAAACTAAACCCGCGAAACAAACCCGCTTGTATTTCTGTCACTGGACTCCTCCTCTTCCGCTACGTAGCCAAGATGGCGCCCGTTTGTAGTGTCCATCGTCGGACACTTCATTTTTTGACCGTTTGCAGTGCATCATCCGGGTACTTTCAGTGCACTGAATTATTTTGGTTTCTCAGCGTAAGCGCCCTAAGCACTGAAAGTAAGTGCTCGAAGTGCACAAGTGCGCGGTAGTAGACACAGCCCTAGTGTTTATATATATCTATGGTTTGGGCAACCCTGGATACAGGACTGTTAACAGTGTGATTTTCGCCTGGAAGTCTCTAGAAATATGGCCTCTTATTGAACGAAATTAAAAAGAGTGAACAGACACCAGAATGAACGCGTTCACAGTATCGTTCATCAGGCAGTATTTAGTACGTTCAGTTCACGTTCACCAAAATTATGAACGAGTTCATGAACTTTCGTTCAATGAACGCGTCCAGGCACAACACTGTGTGATACGATATCCTGTATTCATTGTCCAGTCTTTTGTGATAATCAACTTGAGTGTATCAGACACCTGCATCTTACATATGTAATAAATACGTTGATTTTGTCTTGAACTTGTCTTAACTATTCCCTTCATTGATTTGGTACTTTCAGAGCAATTTGGTATTATCTAATACGCCTTTTGTGAGATGACAGACCCATCCTAGGGCAGGAGGCCACAGACAGACCACTGTCACCCAGCTGCTCCTTTCTTCCCCTGTTCCTGCCAGTCGCTCCCTCACCCCCTCTCTATCCATGTGTAACCCCTCCAGCTTCCTTCATTGGCCCCTTTCAAACCTTCAAAGCCTACTGTCACACTGCTCCTTCCTCCTTCACTCTCTCTTTTCCAATCTCTCCCTTAAGCCTGCTTAGGCTGGCTACGAGAAATGTATATTTAGCTTATTTGAAAAGCTATCGATCCAGCAGCCATAGGCGAGTTTGGTGATGTCTTTTTTTCTTCATAGTGAAAGGAACTATCTCAAGTCTTCTGTATAAATTTGGTAGTATAGATACAAAACAACAACCCCCCCTTTCCTCAACACACACACATCAGGCCTGCTTTCAGTAGACCCTCTTATAACAGCATTCTTATTAGAGGTTTCTCTCTGAAAGGTTCTCCCTATACTGTCCTCTCAGCCATCCACTGTACCTCTGCTTTGTTGCTATTAACAAGCCAAGCAACCAAAGGATATATTTTCAACAGGTACAAAGTTTTCTTCTGGGGTAATTAACTGTATTCAGACACTCAGTTGGGAATGAAGCATGAGGCTGTGAGTGTACTGGAGAAATTGGAGAAAGAGGTAAAAAAAAGAGAAGGAAAAAACAAGATGCTTTCTGTGGCTGTTTAGAGCTTGTGAATTATATACGAAGTCCCATTCATCTTCCTCTTCTTCCTTCTCTTCCTACTAGTCTTTTTAACACATTGGCGTGGCAGTGCTGCACCTTATAATAAGTGAAAACTCTGGTCTGTGTCGTCCAGAGAGCAAAACCCCAGCCATAATGAATAGTAAAAACAGTGACTGAATGGTCTTTCTTGTTGCAGTTGCCTTGTGCAAAGCCATGGCTGCAATTTGAAGAAGGCCATCACATCCCATGCTGTCTCTCCTCTCTTGTGAGAGAGGCATAAAGAAAAGGAAAAGTAATTTTAAAGCAGCCATTCTCTTGGTGGCTTCTTCCACTTTTCCTGTGTGCTTTCATAAAGCTCATAATTATCTTGGTGAGTGCCCTCAAGTGTGAGGTTTTTGTTACCTTTTCCCCTTTATTTTCCAAGATGGAAGTCACATTACCATTTCATCTTCCCTCTTTCCACTGAAGTGTTAAATGCAGACTTCCCCAACAGGTTTATCTGTGTCCTTCCTTACTTCTGCAAGATTATGCATGATATACTGTAAAATCATGCCACAGATTAATCAAAATCATTGCTGTAGACTAGTTGTATAAACTGTCCTTGTAGATAGTATGCTTGAGACTGAAAAGTTTCTGAGATACTGAGATGGATCTGCAAAGAAACTACCCATACATTTTAGACATGTCCGAAGACACATCCATGGTAACATAAGATCAATTAACTTGTAATGAAGACATTAAACATCTTCTTTAGTTTACGTAATTTATATCTAGGGACTACGTGAAAGAAACAAAACACAGACAAGACATCAGAGATCGATGATTTATGGGACAAATTATTTTAAAAGGTTTGATCATTTATTTGATACTTTCAGATCAACTACCAATAATTAAGTAGGGTTTAGTGCAGTTGGAGCCTGGTCTATCAGCACATGGACATATCTAGATGCTAAATAACATTAGGGCAACAAAAATGAAATAACAACCCTTTATTGGCCTGTACCTTGCCATGGTGAATGTGCTTTTGACCAAACCAGGCATGTTTCCCCCACTGTCAGCTATTTATCACCGTTTCCTTTTCCACTCCCACTCATTTGCAGGTTTAGCAAATGGTTGGTGTTTTGGACCAACCAGGAGTTCTTAAGATGCAGCAATGATGTCATGAGTAATGTTGTTGAGATGTACTTTTTGTATAATCTGTGGGTGTCACAGGAGTGTAATAAACACAACCAATAATTTAGTTTGGACCAAACTGAATGCAACACTACTTGCAACTAATACTTGTCTACCTACCTACCTCCCAGCAGTAGTCAGGCAGCACGTTCATGTGTTTTGGGGGAGTGGCTTTGAAGGGAGGATGTGGGGTATTTAGGATTCCTCCGGTAGGAGGGAACCTATAGTTTTTGAAGGTATTTAGTAGGGGTGTAACGGTACACGTATTTGTACCGTACCGTGACGGTACAGGCACGTATTTGGTGTTACAGAGGTGGACCGCGGTCCGCAAATGTGGCGTACATAGCGTTAATATGGCGAATGTAAAGGTTTGTTTTGAGGCGCGGAACTTAAAACTTGAAGTCGGAGTTATAGTATTGCATGGAATGGTGCATATGACTTAGAAACTAGCTAACCAAGTAGCTAGCTAGCCGAGTGTAAGTGGCGGCGCTTGCATTGAAACACACTGTCAGATCAAGCTAGCTCTACCGTTAGCACATGAAAACCTAACCTAAGCAAGTGTTTTTTTTTACCTGAGTTTTTACCTGAGTTTATGTCATAGTGTACTTACG
Organism: Mallotus villosus; assembly: GCA_903064625.1. NCBI lineage: Eukaryota > Metazoa > Chordata > Actinopteri > Osmeriformes > Salangidae > Mallotus > Mallotus villosus. The sequence continues at coordinate 68,463 of CAEFZP010005759.1, forward strand.
TTAGACGAAAAGTCTTTGATTAGTGGCCTGTCAGTCAATTAATGGTCCTTGTTGAAGTAGACTGCATTAGTTATTTAGTGCTTGTTCACTGAAAATGTATACAGTGATTCATCCACTTTATTTAAATACGATGTAGGCGCGTTATCATTCACGTCAGAAACGTGAATAGTAAAAACGCTCGTACTGGAGAGGGGAGGAGTACCATCGTCAGTAGCTATGATAGTGACATTATACTCGGAGTGGATTTCCCTGTCGAGCATGTCTCCAAGCACGAGGGAGTAATATTTCCAGTCAATGGAACGTCACCTCTGACCGTACCGTACTGTACCGTACCGTGACTTCAAAACCGAGGTACGTACCGAACCGTGACTTTTGTGTACCGTTACACCCCTAGTATTTAGGGTTCCTCCGGTAGGTATAAAAAAAACGTAAAAATTAAAGTTTGATCAATAATGTGGATGATCACATCAAAATGCCAAAACGGGAAATGATATATAGGCGACTGTTTAATCCACCACCACTTAATAACTTCTGTTAAATTTGAGGGTGTCAAACGAACGACAAAGTCACTCAGGAAATGCATGTCGCGCTTACCCTATAGCGGCCATGCTGTTACCATGCGCCACCACTCGTTACTTTCAAATTTTACATCGGACCATTTCCGGACCATTTCTTCTTACTTTCTGCCATGGTCCGGTTCTCGGAACCCACAGCATTTACGGCCCTATAATAATAATAATGATTTTATTTGTAATGCACTTTACATTTAGCTAAATCTACAGGTTGTTTTTAAAAACAAGAAAGGTTGCAAATAGTGACAGTTTTCCACTCCGCCGACTTTCTTTTGTCGCTAATACCTGATGACAGGCCCGCCAAACAGGACACATTTTCTCGCCTCCACATCTGTTGTCACACCTTGATCTCTATGGAACGCCGAATTAGTCAAAATTAAATAAATAAATAGATCTGTAAATAAATAGATAAATACATAAATAAATAAATATGGCTATGAAATAAACCCTGAAATTAAAAAGATGGCAATAAATATATAAATATAGCATCATATAATTATATAGCTGAATCCATTTACCTACATCAAAAAATAAATACATTTATCTATTTCAAAATTACGTTTTTGTAAAGACAACATTTATTTATTTCATGGGACTTTTATTTTCTAATGCCACATTTATTTATTTTTTGAGACTTTTACACATTTATTTCTACACCACATTTATTTCCACTCCACATTTATTTCCGATCTCACATGCAAACGAGAGGGTTATCTTCAGATCAATGCAGCTGCACAAGATCGAAGGCAGATATGGACACCTAGATTCGGTAGATGAAGGAAGACATGGTGTCAGAGATCGCTTGCTGGCCTGGTCAAATTGATCAGCACGGCTTGTCAGGATATATTATTTTGACACACATAGTAGATTTTGTAGAGGTTGGGCGGATAAGTGCTCTACAGAACATAGATATTGACCACAAAGTCTTAAATGGTTTGAGACTTATCGAACACCTTGTTCGTGTGCAAGACGGCAACTGTAGAAATCCATCATGGGGCTCACGATAATCTTCCTTAGGGTTAAGAGTATTTTGATCGTAAGCTATTGTCTGGGTTCACAGTGACGATTTAAGTAATTTGTAGTTTCATAAGGGGTTGTGGTAGGCTATCGTGGGAAATTTGGCTATTGCATCAAGACAACCCCAAATACGTGATTAGCCTACACATTCGGGTATTTTCTGGTGTGCTCACGATAACCAGTTGTTTTCGATGAACCCAGGCCAAACAAAATGTTGCCTGAATGCCTGAATTTGTGACTAAAAGCTCCTTACATCCATGAGCCTGAATAGCTGGCATTGAATAGCAACGAACTAACAATCATGTGTTTTTGCTCTAGCGCGATCGAATCCCACTTCATGCCAGCTTGCAACTGTTTAATTTTCTTAGCCTACAGCAGCAAATATGAGATGAGACTTGAAAATCGTCAATAATGTTGAATGTTGTGTGAATTTGTGACGATTCTGGTGATAGAGGTAGATGTCCCTATCTGCCTTCGATCTTGTGCAGCTGCGTTGGTCTGAAGATAACCACGCCTGAGATCGGAAATACATGTGGAGTGGAAATAAATGTGGTGCGGAAATAAATGTGGTGTGGAAAAGTCTCAAAAAATAAATAAATGTGGCATTAGGAAATAAAAGTCCCATGAAATAAATGTTGTCCTTACAAAAACGTCATTTTGAAATTAATAAATGTATTTATTTTTTGATGTAGGTAAATGGATTCAGCTATGTAATTATATGATGCTATATTTATTGGCATCTTTTTAATTGCAGGGTTTATTTCATAACCATATTTATGTATTTATCAATTTATTTACAGATCTATTTATTTATTTAATTTTGACTAATTCGGCGTTCCAAAGATCTCAGTCTGTGAATGTTTTCTTTTTTACGTGTTTAGCCATTTTACCGTATTTCTTCAAATATACGCCGCACGTCATCATCTCACAATCAACTAATCTCATGTTGATTGTGATTTATAAAGGAAAGGTGCGCAGGACCTGGCGTACGACCGGTTTTATACATGTGAATATTTCTGTGTGTGGGGGGACAGAGAGAGGAAAGCAGGGATTAGAGAATGCCAGGAGCAGCTAACAGTTACAATCATATTAGAATGAGATCCCTACCGGTCAAGTGTGGACTAATGCAGCGATAAAAAAAAGGGTATTTGATGCAGCCCTAGACACTAAGGGCTATGTTCCAACCGAGGTGGGCAACATAAAATCTGTTCCAGGGGAAAGAAATCTAAAATAAGTTATTTATAGAATAAGGGTGAGAATGCCCCGTCCCCCGTCGACACCAACTAGTAACGGGAACTATAACAATATACAGTAACAGGTTTACTTACATTTGGGGCAACGTGAACATATAGAAGCTTTATTTGCAATTAAAACATTTAAAAGTTACATGTGATACACAGAAAGAACACACACCATAAGTTTACATTGAAAGTACATACACACATACTTGCCTTTAGCAGCCATAGAATTGACTAAACAAGAACGTTTTTAACCTAATTTTGAATGTCGAAACAGGATCAGCCTCCTTAATTGATACAGGTAATTTGTTCCAGAAAGGAGGTGCTCTATATGAGAACGCCCTGCCTCCAACATTTTTTTAATTTATTTTGGGAACCACCAGATAGCCGACATCTTGAGATCTAAGTGACCTTGTGGGGCGATAGGGTGCAAGGAGACCAGAGAGGTACAGCGGTGCTAATCCTTGCAGAGATTTGTAGGTTAGTAGTAGAACCTTGAAATCAGCTCTGGCTTGGATGCCAGTGTAAAGAGACGAGAATAGGAGTTATGTGATCAAACTTTCTGGTTCTAGTCAATAGTCTAGCAGCAGGATTTTGTACCCGTTTTGTTATGTAGGTATTTGGGAGGCCAGAGAAAAACACATTGCAATAGTCCAATCGGGATGTAACAAATGCATGTGTTCATTTTTCAGCATCATCTTTTGAGATAAATGTTCGTACTTTGGCAATGTTACGTACATTGAAAAATGCAGTTCTAGTAATTTGCATAATATGGTACTCAAACAAAAGGTCCGGGTCCATTGTGACTCCAAAAATGT